>JAEIHA010000938.1:197500-231649 GCA_018904595.1 Zaprionus indianus
ATATATTTAAATAACATTGCCGGCAAGACAACACTCCACAGTCAATGAAATTTCACTTTTCGAAATTTTTCATATGACTTGCCTTGCGCGACATCACTCCACCCATAAAGGTTTTTTGTCACGCCATCCGCAAACTGGTCAAGTTTTCCATTGAATCCCACTAATTTATCAATTTTCATGTATTTCATGCAAAATACACTTTATATAACTTCATTATTTTTGCCTTCATATATTTAAATAACATTGCCGGCAAGACAACACTCCACAGTCAATGAAATTTCACTTTTCGAAATTTTTCATATGACTTGCCTTGCGCGACATCACTCCACCTATATAGGTTTTTTGTCACGCCATCCGCAAACTGGTCAAGTTTTCCATTGAATCCCACTAATTTATCAATTTTCATGTATTTCATGCAAAATACACTTTAAATAACTTCATTATTTTTGCCTTCATATATTTAAATAACATTGCCGGCAAGACAACACTCCACAGTCAATGAAATTTCACTTTTCGAAATTTTTTCATATGACTTGCCTTGCGCGACATCACTCCACCTATATAGGGTTTTTGTCACGCCATCCGCAAACTGGTCCAATTTCCCATAGGAAATTTAAATTTTCATGATTTTATATGAAATTTTTGCTATATTCTTCTCACAACTCAAGTGATTTAACTTCTTTTCGTTACATATTAAATAATATAAGAAAATTTTCATAGAAAACACAAGTTAAGCAAAATTTCGTATGAAATAACATGAAGTCAAATTTTCCATATGATATGAAGTTAAATCACATAACATATGAAAATTTCATATGAAAAATTTTTTTGTCAAATTTTTAAAGTTAAGTCAAATTTCATATGAAATGAAGTTAAATCACATATCATATGAAAATTTCATATGAAAAATTTTTTTGTCAAATTTTCAAAGTTAAGTCAAATTTCATATGAAATGAAGTTAAATCGCATATCATATGAAAATTTCATATGAAAAATTTTTTTGTCAAATTTTCAAAGTTAAGTCAAATTTCATATGAAATGAAGTTAAATCGCATATCATATGAAAATTTCATATGAAAAATTTTTTTGTCAAAGTTTTTCAAAGTTAAGTCAAATTTCATATGAAATGAAGTTAAATCGCATATCATATGAAAATTTCATATGAAAAATTTTTTTGTCAAATTTTCAAAGTTAAGTCAAATTTCATATGAAATGAAGTTAAATCGCATATCATATGAAAATTTCATATGAAAAATTTTTTTGTCAAATTTTCAAAGTTAAGTCAAATTTCATATGAAATGAAGTTAAATCGCATATCATATGAAAATTTCATATGAAAAATTTTTTTGTCAAATTTTCAAAGTTAAGTCAAATTTCATATGAAATGAAGTTAAATCGCATATCATATGAAAATTTCATATGAAAAATTTTTTTGTCAAATTTTCAAAGTTAAGTCAAATTTCATATGAAATGAAGTTAAATCGCATATCATATGAAAATTTCATATGAAAAATTTTTTTGTCAAATTTTCAAAGTTAAGTCAAATTTCATATGAAATGAAGTTAAATCGCATATCATATGAAAATTTCATATGAAAAATTTTTTTGTCAAATTTTCAAAGTTAAGTCAAATTTCATATGAAATGAAGTTAAATCGCATATCATACGAAAATTTCATATGAAAAATTTTTTTGTCAAATTTTCAAACTTAAGTCAAATTTTATATGAAATGAAGTTAAATATAGCGTCACTAATTTGATGACGATCGATTACGCTACCTTTACAGAGACTTTTCAAGTCCCGCCGTTAAACATATAGAAGATTGTACACATCTGACTTGTGTTAAATGTTATAAATGGACAGTAGGAATCTCATCTATTATTGCATATACGTCACTAAAGTGATGACGAGTCATTTGGATACCATGTTAATAGGATATAATGATTAAGACTATTGAATCATATATATAAATAACATTGCCGGCAAGACAACACTCCACAGTCAATGAAATTTCACTTTTCGAAATTTTTCATATGACTTGCCTTGCGCGACATCACTCCACCTATATAGGTTTTTTGTCACGCCATCCGCAAACTTCCAATTTTCCATAGGAAATTTAAATTTTCATGATTTTATATGAAATTTTTGCTATATTCTTCTCACAACTCAAGTGATTTAACTTCTTTTCTTTACATATTAAATAATATAAGAAAATTGTCATAGAAAACACAAGTTAAGCAAAATTTCGTATGAAATAACATGAAGTCAAATTTTCCATATGATATGAAGTTAACTCACATAACATATGAAAATTTCATATGAAAAATTTTTTTGTCAAATTTTCAAAGTTAAGTCAAATTTCATATGAAATGAAGTTAAATCGCATATCATATGAAAATTTCATATGAAAAATTTTTTTGTCAAATTTTCAAAGTTAAGTCAAATTTCATATGAAATGAAGTTAAATCATATATATTATTAAAAATTTTTTTTTCATATCATATGAAAATTTCATATGAAAAATTTTTTTGTCAAATTTTCAAAGTTAAGTCAAATTTCATATGAAATGAAGTTAAATCGCATATCATATGAAAATTTCATATGAAAAATTTTTTTGTCAAATTTTCAAAGTTAAGTCAAATTTCATATGAAATGAAGTTAAATCGCATATCATATGAAAATTTCATATGAAAAATTTTTTTGTCAAATTTTCAAAGTTAAGTCAAATTTCATATGAAATGAAGTTAAATCGCATATCATATGAAAATTTCATATGAAAAATTTTTTTGTCAAATTTTCAAAGTTAAGTCAAATTTCATATGAAATGAAGTTAAATCGCATATCATATGAAAATTTCATATGAAAAATTTTTTTGTCAAATTTTCAAAGTTAAGTCAAATTTCTATATGAAATGAAGTTAAATCGCATATCATATGAAAATTTCATATGAAATGAAAAATTTTTTTGTCAAATTTTCAAAGTTAAGTCAAATTTCATATGAAATGAAGTTAAATCGCATATCATATGAAAATTTCATATGAAAAATTTTTTTGTCAAATTTTCAAAGTTAAGTCAAATTTCATATGAAATGAAGTTAAATCGCATATCATATGAAAATTTCATATGAAAAATTTTTTTGTCAAATTTTCAAAGTTAAGTCAAATTTCATATGAAATGAAGTTAAATCGCATATCATACGAAAATTTCATATGAAAAATTTTTTTGTCAAATTTTCAAACTTAAGTCAAATTTTATATGAAATGAAGTTAAATAGCGTCACTAATATGATGACGATCGATTACGCTACCTTTACAGAGACTTTTCAAGTCCCGCCGTTAAACATATAGAAGATTGTACACATCTGACTTGTGTTAAATGTTATAAATGGACAGTAGGAATCTCATCTATTATTGCATATACGTCACTAAAGTGATGACGAGTCATTTGGATACCATGTTAATAGGATATAATGATTAAGACTATTGAATCATATATATAAATAACATTGCCGGCAAGACAACACTCCACAGTCAATGAAATTTCACTTTTCGAAATTTTTCATATGACTTGCCTTGCGCGACATCACTCCACCTATATAGGTTTTTTGTCACGCCATCCGCAAACTGGTCCAATTTTCCATAGGAAATTTAAATTTTCATGATTTTATATGAAATTTTTGCTATATTCTTCTCACAACTCAAGTGATTTAACTTCTTTTCTTTACATATTAAATAATATAAGAAAATTGTCATAGAAAACACAAGTTAAGCAAAATTTCGTATGAAATAACATGAAGTCAAATTTTCCATATGATATGAAGTTAACTCACATAACATATGAAAATTTCATATGAAAAATTTTTTTGTCAAATTTTCAAAGTTAAGTCAAATTTCATATGAAATGAAGTTAAATCGCATATCATATGAAAATTTCATATGAAAAATTTTTTTGTCAAATTTTCAAAGTTAAGTCAAATTTCATATGAAATGAAGTTAAATCGCATATCATATGAAAATTTCATATGAAAAATTTTTTTGTCAAATTTTCAAAGTTAAGTCAAATTTCATATGAAATGAAGTTAAATAGCATATCATATGAAAATTTCATATGAAAATTTTTTTGTCAAATTTTCAAAGTTAAGTCAAATTTCATATGAAATGAAGTTAAATCGCATATCATATGAAAATTTCATATGAAAAATTTTTTTGTCAAATTTTCAAAGTTAAGTCAAATTTCATATGAAATGAAGTTAAATCGCATATCATATGAAAATTTCATATGAAAAATTTTTTTGTCAAATTTTCAAAGTTAAGTCAAATTTCATATGAAATGAAGTTAAATCGCATATCATATGAAAATTTCATATGAAAAATTTTTTTGTCAAATTTTCAAAGTTAAGTCAAATTTCATATGAAATGAAGTTAAATCGCATATCATATGAAAATTTCATATGAAAAATTTTTTTGTCAAATTTTCAAAGTTAAGTCAAATTTCATATGAAATGAAGTTAAATCGCATATCATATGAAAATTTCATATGAAAAATTTTTTTGTCAAATTTTCAAAGTTAAGTCAAATTTCATATGAAATGAAGTTAAATCGCATATCATATGAAAATTTCATATGAAAAATTTTTTTGTCAAATTTTCAAAGTTAAGTCAAATTTCATATGAAATGAAGTTAAATCGCATATCATATGAAAATTTCATATGAAAAATTTTTTTGTCAAATTTTCAAAGTTAAGTCAAATTTCATATGAAATGAAGTTAAATCGCATATCATATGAAAATTTCATATGAAAAATTTTTTTGTCAAATTTTCAAAGTTAAGTCAAATTTCATATGAAATGAAGTTAAATCGCATATCATATGAAAATTTCATATGAAAAATTTTTTTGTCAAATTTTCAAAGTTAAGTCAAATTTTATATGAAATGAAGTTAAATCGCATATCATATGAAAATTTCATATGAAAAATTTTTTTGTCAAATTTTCAAAGTTATGTCAAATTTCATATGAAATGTAGTTAAATCGCGTCACTAATATGATGACGAGTCATTTGGCTACCTTCAAAGAGTCTTTTGAAGTCCTGCCGTTAAACATTTACAAGATTGTACACATCTGACTTGTGTTAAATGTTATAAATGGACAGTAGGAATCTCATGTATTATTGCATATATGTCACTAAACTGATGACGAGTCATTTGGCTACCTTTAAAGAGACTTATCAAGTCCCGCCGTTGAACATATGGAAGATTGTACACATCTGACTTGTGTTAAATGTTATAAATGGACAGTAGGAATCTCATGTATTATTGCATATACGTCACTAAACTGATGACGAGTCATTTGGCTACCTTTAAGGTTTTTTTTTTTTTGTTTTTGTATTTTGCTATACGTCACTAAACTGATGACGAGTCATTTGGCTACCTTTAAAGAGACTTATCAAGTCCCGCCGTCGAACATATGGAAGATTGTACACATCTGACTTGTGTTAAATGTTATAAATGGACAGTAGGAATCTCATGTATTATTGCATATACGTCACTAAACTGATGACGAGTCATTTGGCTACCTTTAAAGAGACTTATCAAGTCCCGCCGTTGAACATATGGAAGATTGTACACATCTGACTTGTGTTAAATGTTATAAATGGACAGTAGGAATCTCATGTATTATTGCATATACGTCACTAAACTGATGACGAGTCATTTGGCTACCTTTAAAAGAGACTTATCAAGTCCCGCCGTTGAACATATGGAAGATTGTACACATCTGACTTGTGTTAAATGTTATAAATGGACAGTAGGAATCTCATGTATTATTGCATATACGTCACTAAACTGATGACGAGTCATTTGGCTACCTTTAAAGAGACTTATCAAGTCCCGCCGTCGAACATATGGAAGATTGTACACATCTGACTTGTGTTAAATGTTATAAATGGACAGTAGGAATCTCATGTATTATTGCATATACGTCACTAAACTGATGACGAGTCATTTGGCTACCTTTAAAGAGACTTATCAAGTCCCGCCGTTGAACATATGGAAGATTGTACACATCTGACTTGTGTTAAATGTTATAAATGGACAGTAGGAATCTCATGTATTATTGCATATACGTCACTAAACTGATGACGAGTCATTTGGCTACCTTTAAAGAGACTTATCAAGTCCCGCCATGGAACATATGGAAGATTGTACACATCTGACTTGTGTTAAATGTTATAAATGGACAGTAGGAATCTCATCTATTATTGCATATACGTCACTAAAGTGATGACGAGTCATTTGGCTACCATGTTAATAGGATATAATGATTAAGACTATTGAATCATATATATAACTTTCATTTATATATTATATATAAATAAAAATATATGAAACATACTTAAAGCATATCACTCTTTCAATTTCCATGTAAACCCCACCACTTGGAGTTTTTCATTTATATTTAATTATAAAATGCTTATGTTTTATAATAAATAGCTTTTATTATGTATGTCGAATCATCAAGCAAAGGATAAGCTTCAGTGGATCGCAGTATGGCAGCTGCTCAACCACTTACAACACCTTGCCTGTTACAAAAGTCGTTTACAATTGATTCTAGGCTTTGTCATTGTATTAAATAATGTTTTTATATGTAACTAGCGCGGCATCAGGTGATCGAAGATCCTCCCAATTTACTATGTTACAAATAACATTGGCATCACATCCATTGTCGTTTATAAAGTAAATTATAAGCTTTAAATGGTTTAGAAGCCATACAATGCAAATTGCCCCTTATTTATCATTGCAGTCCAGCACGGATACGACCTTAGAGGCGTTCAGGCATAATCCAACGGACGTAGCGTCATACCACTGTTCGCTCGAACAAGTATTGTGCCATTGGTCCGTACCTGCGGTTCCTCTCGTACTACGCAGGAATGCTGTCGCAACAACGTTTTGTCATTAGTAGGGTAAAACTAACCTGTCTCACGACGGTCTAAACCCAGCTCACGTTCCCTTGCATGGGTGAACAATCCAACGCTTGGTGAATTTTGCTTCACAATGATAGGAAGAGCCGACATCGAAGGATCAAAAAGCGACGTCGCTATGAACGCTTGGCCGCCACAAGCCAGTTATCCCTATGGTAACTTTTCTGACACCTCTTGTTAAAAACTCTTTAAACCAAAAGGATCGATAGGCCGAGCTTTTGCTGTCCCTGTGTGTACTGAACACCGAGATCAAGTCAGCATTTGCCCTTTTGCTCTATGTGTGGTTTCTGTCCGCACTGAGCTGGCCTTGGGACACCTCCGTTATTATTTGAGAGATGTACCGCCCCAGTCAAACTCCCTACCTGGCAATGTCCTTGAATTGGATCATACCTGAGTAATTGGAGTTATACCAAATTAATAAATCAAAATTACATAAATGCACTCTCTCATTAATGAATTTGTTTGCGATTATATAACAAACTCGTGATACTTTGATCAAGAAGCTTGCATCAAAACCCAATACCATAAGATATAATAAATATATCCGTATAATGGCTAGGAAATGATACACGTTCCATTTAATCAAGTAAGTAAGGAAACAATAAGAGTAGTGGTATTTCATTGTCGATATCAAACCGAAGTCTAATATCTCCCACTTATTCTACACCTCTTATGTCTCCTTACACTGCCAGATTAGAGTCAAGCTCAAAAGGGTCTTCTTTCCCCGCTAATTATTCCAAGCCCGTTCCCTTGGCTGTGGTTTCGCTAGATAGTAGATAGGGACATGAAAGTCATTGTGTTTTACGTGAGCACCTGCCGCAATGGCTTAATCTCACGGTCTCCATGGACATGGGATTAATTTATGCGTCAATCACCGCCCCATTGGAATTATATTCCGCAGGTACCGAATAAAAGCCAATCTGTTTGGTCATGACTTACTCCTCGGTTAAGGAGGGAGGCCTATCTAACACCTCTTCCGATCTGTGGGTCACGGCTCCCGGTTGTATTACGCAACTCCACGTCGAGCCTGAGCTCTGCCCGCATTTGGGCGTTAACCACAGCCACCACGATACTCCCCAAGGGGCCGCAACCATAGCCAGGACGGAAACAAGTTCCGCGGGCTCTGGCTCCCGTGGTACCAGAAAAAAGCCTCTGGTCAGGCTTCGTGCCACAAGGGACACTACCAATTTAGACTCCAAACAATCACGGGTTGGTGGCCCACAAAAAAGTCATAGCTGCTCGGAATAGAATGCGAATTGGCCAAGACCAACTCACAGATGGTACAGTCTATACACCATGCTTCATGGACATGGCTTTCTCACTGTTCGGAGGGAGGACTATTCCTTCCTCTTCCGCAAAACGCGGCATTCTATGTTGATCAATGATCAAACCGCTTGAAAACGGCCAGCTATGTTCCCAACGACCCTAAAGGACTTTGCGAAGAGGCAAACGGTTTGCACCATCTTCGTTTTATCCTCAGCGCCGTGGTACCAGAAAATCCTCTGGTCAGGTTCGTGCCCCAAAAGCACTTCCAGTTTCAGCCCCATGAAGCCCGGGGACTGGTGACCCCAACGACCAAAGATTACACTCACTCAAAAACACATACCTATTCACAACAGCATTCACAACTCATTCAAAAGCCGCCAGTCGTCGCCTCGCAAAAGCAGTCCTCGCAAACTCATTCAACATTCTCACCCTATCTAAAGTGGAGAGTACTTGACTTACGTCAAAGCCCCCCCTGACCACACTCACACCCAGCAAACTCAAATCACGCAAATCATCATACAGCGGGCACTCACAAAGAACATGCTTCCCAGTCTCTTCGCCAAAGCCACACCGGCAATCTGCACTGTCACTTAGACATCTCTGATGCAAAAATGCATTTAGAGAACCGTGACCAGTCAACAGAAATCCAGAGCTGAGGTTGAAACCAAAGTCTGGCCGTTCAATAACAAACGAGACGTTAGGAATGAACTCATAAGTAACCCGCCCATTCACACTTGTGTCCCACCGAACTTGCCAGTCCGACAAAACACGCTCATACAACAAAGTCTTGCATTCACTCAAACCTAAACTCTCCACATTCCTATCAGCCAACCATTCATTCTGCGGCAATGGCAGCCCCCTCCTGATCCTGTAGAGCACAGCTCTACGCCGTATCTCTAAGTCCAGGGGAACTGCTCCCAACAACACTTGCATAGCCTCCGTAGAGACCGTGCGACACACGGGCAAACAACCATGCAAAATCAGTCTCTGGCATCCAAGTACTTTCTTTCTGCCTGTAACATTCAAAACTGCATTGCACCACACTGACGACCCATATGCTGCACAGGCAACAAACAGACCACCGTAAATGATGCGAACAGCTCTCCTGCTAAGGCCCCAGTCATTCCGCAAAATTCTCCGCACTTGTCCAACCACTCCCAACAATCGGTCCTTGAGGCCGGCGATGTGTGGTGTGAAACACAACCTTTCGCCTACAGTTATGCCGAGATATTTCACCCGTGTCGCATATCTAATGCTGGCGTCGTCAAGTCTGACAACAGGAGGTCGACTAGCAGACAATCTGCCTTTAAGCAGCATTGACACCGTCTTGTCCATTGCCAAACTGACGCCTACAGAGTCACCCCAATCACGGGCAATCCGCAGACACGCCTGTGCATGAGCCTCAATTTCGGAACGCGACTGTCCTTCAACCATGATGAGCAGGTCATCCGCATACGCACAACATTTGCAAACTTGTTCGAGCCGCCACAACAGAGGATCCATCATGAGGTTCCAAATAAATGGACCACAGATGGAGCCCTGTGGACAGCCACGAACCACATCTATACCCACACGATCATTTTCACCAACAACCCATGCACTTCTACCAGAGAAATAACTCTTCCACAGAGCTAAGTCTCGGGAGCCACACTCATCTAGTCTACGAATAACACTAGCCCAGCTCAAGTAATCAAACGCTCCTTTGAAGTCCACAAACACACCCAGAACATACCTGGAGTTGCTGGTCTCAACAGAGTCCTTAACAAAACTCCAAGCATCCTCAACACATTTACCCTGTCTAAAACCAAATTGTCTCTCACACATTTGGTCATTGACTATCTCCTGAAGCCGTTCCACCATGACCCTTTCCAGAACTTTTCCAAGAACCGGAATAAGGCTGATGCCCCGAAAAGATCGCGGATTGCTCCTAATCCGATCAGGTGACTTCAGGAGCACAAACACTCTTGCACACTTCCACTCACTAGGGAACACACCTTCACTAACACACTTTGCATACAACTCATACATATAGTCCGGAATGGACCTCCAGACACTCTTACATACATTTCCAGTAAATCCATCCATACCAGGGGACTTCCTCGGGGGCAGCCTCGAGAAAGCCCACTCTAACTCACTAGCCAAGAGAGGATCAGCAGCACTCACTGCATTAGGCAGTGAATCCCGCCGACCCTCCCGCCGACCCTCCCTCGGAAAAAATTCACTCATCAAAACTTCCACACAACTTCTCCAGGACGTCAGCAAATCGCCTCCGACCTGCAAAGCACACACACCCATATCCCTACTGTCTCGCACTATTTTATAAACACGACCCCAGGGGTCATGCTTATTGCGTTCAAGAAAAGAACGCCATTCCGTTTCTTTCACACTTTCAAGCCTACGCTTGAACTCATGCATCCGTCTCACAAGTACACTCCTGAGCTGGGCCACGTTGTCAGCATTGACCCTTCTAGCTCTTTGGAATCTCTTCCTAAGAGATCGAAGAGACCGTCGCTCAACGCTTAGTGCATGCGTCCACCACTTCACACGCATGTGAGTCACCTTTCGGTACCTCTCAAACATGGAATCATTCGCTCTAGTCACCCATTCATTTACACACGCAACCTGATCACTAACATTCATGGCCTTGAAAGTGCTGAGCGGAACTTGCGTTGCCGCGTCGCGCACATACTCACCATGAAGGGGCCAAGACACATTGCCAATGCGCCAACGATTGCCCCCTACACTCACACTGGGAGTCACGGCATGGGTCACCACAACCTCAATCGGGTTGTGATCACTAACCCCATGTCCACCCAAAACAGACCACTCAAACCCAAACACTCTCATTGCCGCTGCATTCACAAAAGTGACATCAATGTCACTCCTTCCCATTGGGCCATCGAATGTGTACCACTCACTGGGTTCATTCACCACCTGAACATTCCGGGCTACAGCCCATTCGGCGAGCACCTCACCCCGAGTGTGGCTCAAATATCTAGTATGCCTAGACATTTTACTGAACCACATCGGAGATGATGCATTAGCATCAAGGCCAAGAATGACAGGATAGCTACTCGCCAGTAGTAGCACCGCATCCATGTACGCAATGTACGGCTCAAGAGGCTCAGCAAACTTGCAATACACACTCACAACAAACACTTTACCAAACCTACCACTCAAATTCACACACACTCCCCAGTCAGTAGAGTTCACCAATGTGCACTCAACTGTGGGGTCATTTACAACTACTGTGGCATGACATCTGCTGTCAGAGAATGACCGCATAAAAGCTGGCAAGCCGCGTACACGCCCATTAGTCGCATACGGCTCCTGCAGCAGAGCCACAACACAGTCTCTCTCACAAACTAATTGCCCCACATCACACATGACTGCATATGACGACTGACAGTTAATCTGTAGGAACTTAAACATAAGTAAATCAATGTTTGGCCTCCCTACGTGCCACCATGGTTGCGTATTCAGGGCACGCCAAAGACATCATCAGATGCTCCGACGGTCTACCCCTGAACGCACAGTTCCGGCAGTTCAGCGCATTATAACACTCACGGGAACGGTGCCCCGACTGACCACATCGACGGCAGACAGCACTTGGAGCCTTACATTGACCCAGCTTATGGTCAAAGCCAAGACATCTGAAACATGCCACGACAGGGTCAAAACTCCTGACTTTCAGGTAGAACCACTTTATGTAGCATGTTTCACGCTGCAAAAGATAATCTATGGCAGCAGCCGTTCCTTCCAGGACTACATTCACAACCCCATCATCAGCCTCCCAAGGCTTAGTGACAACACGAAGATCGGATTTAAACTCCTCTTGCGTCATCTTGTCCTTCAGGTTATGCGCATACAGCTCGGCTATAAAATCGTCGCAACTAATATGCTTATGCAAACCCTGAACGACAGCCCGAGGCTTGGGCCCCTCATTCACTGCCACACTCAGTCCAACTTCGGCAAACTTGTCGTTGGTCGTCAACTTCTCCCGCTCGGCAAGAGATGGGGTGCGAATAATTACACCACCATCCCGCAACGGCTTAACTTCGTGCACCCGCACACCAAGGGACGGCCCAACCTCCTTCATGACCTTCTCTGCCACATCTTTGGCACTCGTACCAGCATTTTTGCCACGAACAACCACCGACCAGGTGTTAACCGGCTTGGACAACAGAGGAGCTGACAAAACAGCCACAGAGCCCCTTTGCTTTGAGATTGGCGCAACGGCCCTCTGCTTCCCTTCCAGCACCTGGGCACTGCCAACAATCGCAGAATGGCTCACCTCCAAACGGCCCTTCAGGCGCTCATTTTCTGCAATGAGCGAGAAAATTAGCTCTTCATAGCCATTTACATAGCCCATAAGGCTATACAAAGTTTCCACATTCATCCCATCAGACTGGGCAAGAGCCAGCACACCCGTGCTTATGCCCTTCATTTTGGCAACCATACTTTCCACCTTTCCCTGCGTCATTGGCGCCACCTGAGGCTCAGTTGTAGCCTCCACATTGGGAACAGAAACACCCTCTTTCTCAGCACACACTTTTCCCTCAAAAACAACCTCTTTACCTACACTTACATTTCCCTCAAAAACACCCTCTTTCTCAGCACTCACTTTACCATCACCAACTTCCATACCGACAGAGGGAACCACTTCCACATCTCCGAGGCTATTCTCAACCTCATTGAGATCCGCCCTCTTCGCGCTCACCTGAGTGGAATCAGAAGAAGCTCCGTCATCCACCTTCGGCTTCACCACGGCATGCTTCCGCTTCTTCCGCTTCTTATCCAACTTCAACGCTGGTGAGCTCATGGTGCTCATCAGCGCCAGCTATGGAAAGATCGCCGAAACTATTAGATGCCAGAAGCGACACCTGTTTCCAGAAGCGACACCTGTTCCCAGAAGCGACACCTGTTGCCAGAAGCGACACCTGTTGCCAGAAGCGACACCTGTTGCCAGAAGCGACACCTGTTGCCAGAACACACAAACCTCAACGGAACTGGTTATGCCGATGTGGCAATGCCCAAGCCCAAGCTGTGCCAACAAAACTTTTCAGCAATGTGGCACAAAATAATAAAAACAGAAAAAATAAAATAATAAATTTATTAAATATTAAAATAATAAGAAATAAAATAATAATTTAATAAAATAATAAAATAATAAAAATCCAAACGTATTAACGCACATACAAAACGCGCCAACAAAGCTATCTCAGCGATGTGGCAACACTATGCATATGCGAACACGTGTTGTCTAAACGTTTAAACGTTTCACAGCAAAAACAAAAATGCCAAATATGCCGCAGAAACACACGCGAACAACGAAATACACTGAAATTATAGCACTGCGGTCACAACCAATTGTCTGTGCACGATTTATATAGTTTTCAGCAATTATGCTACCGAATAAAAACGATTCAAAACGATTCACTCGAGAGCACCAAAAAACACGTCCGCACGTCACAAACGTTCATATATGCGCATAAATGCGCATATTACGCTGAGTGTTCAAATTAAGCGCTGAACCACCGCCCCCCGAGTAAACTCAGGGTACCAATTCGGTTGCACACTTGTCGGGTAATGCAACCCCCTTTGGTGAAGGGGATCTTTCTAGCTTAAGCAACCACAGCCACCATGAAACTCCCACTAGGGGGCCTACCTCGCATGAGCGGGGCTTGGTAAAACGTAATAGACTTCAGGCATAACATGATATGCCGTCGATGCTCATCCCATGGTACCGATTAGGGCTCGGTGGGCCCCCCTTTTGGCTCCGACAAGCCCGGATTTGGGGACACCTGTGTTGGTACCAGTTTTGGCTTTCAGCCCGGGACTGGTCCAGACCCATTCGCCGCTCCTCGGTGCATCCTCTCCTGCCGCCGTTGAAAGAGACTGTCAGCGTACCGCATAAACAGTCTCATTGTCTCTTGCGTCCCCGCAACTCCAGAGACATTCCAAGCTCCATTCTCGCGTCTTATTCCCATCCCGTTGAGGTCTCGCAGATCCGCATAAAGGGGGCAGTCGCACAGCACGTGCTGCCAGTCCTCGCTTGACGCACCGCATATGCATGCAGGCGTGTCGCTCAGACCTCGTTTATGCAGGAACGCGTTCAAGGATCCATGGCCCGTCAACAAGAATCCGGCGCGTAGCGAAAAACCGAAGTCTCGCTCGCTGAAAACGAATCTTACGTTTGGGAGAAACCGATGAGTCACACGGCCGTGTTCCTCAGGGTTGTCCCATCTGCGCTGCCATGCGCTAAGTAAGCATTCGTCCAGTCTCGCCATCTTGTGAGTCCAGCTCAGACCTGACAGGTCCTCGCCATACAGCCAATCCGACGTCCTCAAGGGGTAGTTCCGTCGCAGCTTTACTCGGACCGCCGCCCGCCTGGCGGCAAGGTCGAGTGGGGGAGCGCCAGCAAGCACCTGCAGTGCCACAGTGGACACTGTACGGCATACCGGTAGGCATCCAAGCAGGATACGCCTCTGGCAGGACACCAGATGCCTCCTGGCAGAGCTGGGTCCGTCATACCAGACCGTTGCGCCAAACAAGGCGCATGGCATCATGAGTCCGGCATAAATGGTCCGTCTGGTGCGTGGGCTGAGTCCCCAGTCCACACGCAGCACGCGTGCCAATGCCCCGACAACTCCAGCCAGCCGATCACGTAGTGACGTGATATGCGGGAGAACACTCAACCGCTCGCCAACTGTTACGCCAAGGTACCGGTACTTCACAGCATACGGTAGGCCTGCTCCTGCAAACCGTACCGTAGGGGGCCTACTCCGGGCAAGGTGCCCTTTCAGCAGCATGATCGCCGTCTTGCTGGTGGAGACGGCAACGCCGACCTCCGCTCCCCAAGCTCCAACTACGGACATGAGCTCCTCGCCTTTCGACTCCAGTTCGATTCGGGTACGACCCTCAACGAAAAGCAACAAGTCGTCTGCAAACGCGCTGAAAGCACAGAGTGGCTCCAGACGCTGGAGAAGTGAGTCCATCATGAGGTTCCAAATAAATGGACCACTGATGGATCCCTGTGGGCAACCTCGTGTTACCGGAACAGTCACTTCACCATACCTGCTGACTAAGCTTGCACTCCTGCCAGAGAAGAAGCTTCTCCACAAGCTGGCTTCTCGGCAGCCGGAGTCGATGAGTCGTCTCATGACGACATCCCACTCCACGTGGTCGAAAGCTCCTTTGAAGTCCACGAAGATTCCGAGCACATATTGAGCCGAGCTGGCAGCAACAGTGCTCACGACGTGTCTCCAAGCATCCTCGACGCAGCGTCCTTCTCGGAATCCAAATTGCCATCTGTTTCCATCGGGTAGAACATCCTTCACTCGGTTCACCATGATCCCCTCCAGCACTTTGCCGAAAACTGGCAGCAGACAGATACCGCGGTAAGAGGCAGGATCACTCCCGTCCTTATCCGGCCCTTTGAGCAGTGCCACTACACGAGGGCGCTTCCACTCGGAGGGAAAGTATCCACTTCTGATACAGCGGGAAAACAACGCTGTAATGTGCTCGGGGATGGCCCGCCACACCGCCTTGAATATGACCCCGGTGATACCGTCCAAGCCAGGAGAGCGTCTGCTCTTCAAGCGTGTGACACAAGCATCTACCTCAGAGGCTTCAAGCTGCGGTGGAATCTCATCAGGAATGACAGTGGGTGCCGAAAACTCCGAAACTGGAAAAAAGTTTCGAAGAAGAACACCCGCGCAGTCGTGCCAGGTTACGTACTGCCTGCCACCTGAGCGAAGACAACCGAGTTCGGTTGCCTGTTTGCGGCCACGGCAAATCTTAAAGACTTGCCCCCATGGATCGTCCTTGTTCTCTCCCACGAATCGCCTCCAGTTATCCTCCTTGACCTTCAGAATGAGCTTCTTGTACTGAGCTGAGATGACCCTCAACTCAGAGGCAAGTTGCTCAGCATCGTCGCTTGCGCGCGAACGAGCGGTCTGAAGCCGCCGCCTCAGTCTCCTGACCTCTTGGCGTTTAGAAGAAAGCTCGGCATTCCACCAAACTATCTTCCTTGCGGTCTTGGGTCGTCTGCGTCCCAGCACTTGGTCGCACACAGAATGTACGAGCGAGCGCACTGCAGAGACCTGGTCATCCAACGGCGTGTCGGCGAAATCCTCTGGGAGTTCCGAAGCCAGTCTTGTCACCTCATCCTCAAATGATCGCCAGCGTGCAGCAGAGATGTTCCAGGATGGCACAGGAGCAAAGCTCTCAACTGTGTTTGCTGGGTCTGGCGTAACCACAACATTGATAATGTTGTGATCACTGAGATCCCACTCATCCACTCTCCAATCGTACGTAGCCCACGCACATGCTGCATCGTTAACAAGTGTCACATCGATATCACTACGTGCGTAGGGAGTGTCGAATGTGAACTCGTTACACGGCATATTAAGCACTCCGGCTCGACATCCCTGGATCCAGTCAGACAGCAGCTCACCCCGGACGTAGTTAACAGATCCCTGAGAGCGCTCAGAGAGTTTGCTAAACCACATGGGGGATACTGCATTCGCGTCGAGACCAAAGATGACAGGCGTGCGGCTGGCCAGCAGCAGCACCGCATCTAAGTACCCAAGGTACTGCTCGAGTCCAGAGTTGAATTGGCAGTACACGGAGCATAGGAAGATTGAGCCAAAACTTCCAGTAACGCTCACGCATACTCCCAACTCGGTGACAAGAGGCTCTATCGGCATACAGATGGCATCCGTGCTGTCCACGAAGACGGCAGCCTTTCCCCGCCTGTCCGAGTATACACGCATCCCGGATGGGACTCCCGTGATTCGTCCAGCGAGGTCCACGTAAGGCTCCTGCACCAATGCGAACAAGTGGCCAGAGTCGCGCAAGCGGACTCCGAGCTCGATGGTAGGAGCTCGGCCACGGCCACAATTTGCTTGGAGGAAGCTAAACATTAATGTCTAGCATTAACCCTCGCAAGCACCGCACCATAGATGGG
Source organism: Zaprionus indianus (assembly GCA_018904595.1). Taxonomy (NCBI): domain Eukaryota; kingdom Metazoa; phylum Arthropoda; class Insecta; order Diptera; family Drosophilidae; genus Zaprionus; species Zaprionus indianus. The sequence continues at coordinate 214,713 of JAEIHA010000938.1, forward strand.
GCACGTCTCCGAGAGCATAGAGTGCCTCGAAGGGAAGCCCTTAAATCGGCAGTTCCGACAGTCGACTGGGTTCGTGCATCTTGGTGCTGTGTGGCCAGCTTGTCCACATTGGCGGCAAATGGTTTCCTTGACCCTGCACTGGGAAACCTTATGGTCAAATCCAAGGCACCTATGACAGGCATAGGTGTGGACGAGCGACCGGCAACGGTAACTGAACCACTTGATGTAGACTCGCCCGGTCTGTTCAAGGAGGTTCAGCGCCTTTTCATCAACCTCAAGCGTCAGATTGACTCTTTCGCCATCGGTGACTGACCACGGTTTCGTCTCCAGATGCACTGCCTTTTTGAAGGCTACTGGGGAGAACTCCTCCTTGAAGTTGTTGGTATACAACTCCTCCATGAACTCCTCCGGCAGTATTCCAGTGTCCACATCGAACACCTGGACTTTGGGTCGTTGGCTCTTGTTCGGCTGAACTTTGAGACCAACCTCAGCAAACTTCTTGTTCGCAACAACCTTCTTCATCTCGCTCACCGAAGGTGTGCGGATGACGGCTCCACCGCGCTTCAGCTCACGCACCTCGTGCACACGTACACCAAGTGCGGGGGCGACCTCCTTGCGGACCCTCTCAGCGATCTGCTTCCCAGATATGCTGGGGTCGTCGCACATCACTACCGCCGACCAGGTCTCAACGGGCTTCCTAGCCCGGGGGGCGGCGGTAGGAGCATAAGCGGGGGCGGCTCCATGGACAGCATTAGTTGGCGGCGGCATGGTTCCTTCTCCTGGTCCGACTCCTGATCCTCGTCCGGATCCTCCAGCTCCAGCGCCTGCTTTCGGTCCTCCGAAAGTTCCACCGCACTCCAGCAACGCGTTACGCAAAGCAAGAGATGTGACGAGATCGTCATATCTCTGCAACGCAGCGAACACAGCGTTTGCAGCCTCGGGATCCATCCCTCCACGCACCACAGCGGCTTTGACTCCGAGCTGGATGCTCGAAATCTCGGCCAAAATCATGGGCGTGCCGCCAGCGATTATGTCCCATGATGGGCATCTCTTCGCGGCGGGGGCAGCAGCAGGGGCGGGAACAGCAGGCCTGACTTCCTGGTCCTCTGCAGGAACGGCGGGGGTAGCGGGGGCAGCGGGTACGGGGGCATCATGGGGGGAGTCGGTGGCCGCCAGGGCAAGCCTCTTGGCACCTACTTCCTCCAACGCGCCTGCCGCTACAGCAGCAGCGGCAGCGGGGCGCCCCCTCCCCTTGCGCTTCTTAGCGCCCGCAGCAGAAGCGACGCTGACGGCGACGCTGGCTGCGCTGCTGGCTACGCTGCTGGCCACGCTCACCATGCTGGCATTGCTGCCAGTACGGCTGCGCAGGCCAATACCGTCCTCCTCCATCTCCTTCTCCTCCCTCGGTGTGATGGGTGGCGGGTGGGCGGGGGGGGTCAACAACAGCAGGTGTTCGCAACAATGCCTTCTGGGCAGGCGACGGGTGCACGTGTACTGTGGTACACGAATACACGAATACACACACACACACACGCACGCACGCACGCACGCGGTCTAGCGCACACGCACACAAATGCACGCACACGCACACGTACTCTCAGCTCAGACGCGGCTGGCTCAACACGTGTTGTCGCTAGCGGTAAAAGTCCCGTAGGCTGTTGCTCGAACTTGTAAACAAGTTCCCGTTATCGCACTGCGTAAACAATAAACCCTAACAGCTTATCTAAACGAATAAGCAAACACAACACCCCCACAACAAAAAAAAAACCTCCCCCCCCCCACCCTTTAAAAAAAAAAAAAAAAAAAAAATAACCGTAACAGCTTATCTTGTTGAAAAAAAAAAAAAAACAACCCAAAAAAAAAAAAAAACCCCCCCCCCCAACAACTAAAAAAAAAAAAAAAAAGGATGAAAGTCATTGTGTTTTACGTGAGCACCTGCCGCAATGGCTTAATCTCACGGTCTCCATGGACATGGGATTAATTTATGCGTCAATCACCGCCCCATTGGAATTATATTCCGCAGGTACCGAATAAAAGCCAATCTGTTTGGTCATGACTTACTCCTCGGTTAAGGAGGGAGGCCTATCTAACACCTCTTCCGATCTGTGGGTCACGGCTCCCGGTTGTATTACGCAACTCCACGTCGAGCCTGAGCTCTGCCCGCATTTGGGCGTTAACCACAGCCACCACGATACTCCCCAAGGGGCCGCAACCATAGCCAGGACGGAAACAAGTTCCGCGGGCTCTGGCTCCCGTGGTACCAGAAAAAAGCCTCTGGTCAGGCTTCGTGCCACAAGGGACACTACCAATTTAGACTCCAAACAATCACGGGTTGGTGGCCCACAAAAAAGTCATAGCTGCTCGGAATAGAATGCGAATTGGCCAAGACCAACTCACAGATGGTACAGTCTATACACCATGCTTCATGGACATGGCTTTCTCACTGTTCGGAGGGAGGACTATTCCTTCCTCTTCCGCAAAACGCGGCATTCTATGTTGATCAATGATCAAACCGCTTGAAAACGGCCAGCTATGTTCCCAACGACCCTAAAGGACTTTGCGAAGAGGCAAACGGTTTGCACCATCTTCGTTTTATCCTCAGCGCCGTGGTACCAGAAAATCCTCTGGTCAGGTTCGTGCCCCAAAAGCACTTCCAGTTTCAGCCCCATGAAGCCCGGGGACTGGTGACCCCAACGACCAAAGATTACACTCACTCAAAAACACATACCTATTCACAACAGCATTCACAACTCATTCAAAAGCCGCCAGTCGTCGCCTCGCAAAAGCAGTCCTCGCAAACTCATTCAACATTCTCACCCTATCTAAAGTGGAGAGTACTTGACTTACGTCAAAGCCCCCCCTGACCACACTCACACCCAGCAAACTCAAATCACGCAAATCATCATACAGCGGGCACTCACAAAGAACATGCTTCCCAGTCTCTTCGCCAAAGCCACACCGGCAATCTGCACTGTCACTTAGACATCTCTGATGCAAAAATGCATTTAGAGAACCGTGACCAGTCAACAGAAATCCAGAGCTGAGGTTGAAACCAAAGTCTGGCCGTTCAATAACAAACGAGACGTTAGGAATGAACTCATAAGTAACCCGCCCATTCACACTTGTGTCCCACCGAACTTGCCAGTCCGACAAAACACGCTCATACAACAAAGTCTTGCATTCACTCAAACCTAAACTCTCCACATTCCTATCAGCCAACCATTCATTCTGCGGCAATGGCAGCCCCCTCCTGATCCTGTAGAGCACAGCTCTACGCCGTATCTCTAAGTCCAGGGGAACTGCTCCCAACAACACTTGCATAGCCTCCGTAGAGACCGTGCGACACACGGGCAAACAACCATGCAAAATCAGTCTCTGGCATCCAAGTACTTTCTTTCTGCCTGTAACATTCAAAACTGCATTGCACCACACTGACGACCCATATGCTGCACAGGCAACAAACAGACCACCGTAAATGATGCGAACAGCTCTCCTGCTAAGGCCCCAGTCATTCCGCAAAATTCTCCGCACTTGTCCAACCACTCCCAACAATCGGTCCTTGAGGCCGGCGATGTGTGGTGTGAAACACAACCTTTCGCCTACAGTTATGCCGAGATATTTCACCCGTGTCGCATATCTAATGCTGGCGTCGTCAAGTCTGACAACAGGAGGTCGACTAGCAGACAATCTGCCTTTAAGCAGCATTGACACCGTCTTGTCCATTGCCAAACTGACGCCTACAGAGTCACCCCAATCACGGGCAATCCGCAGACACGCCTGTGCATGAGCCTCAATTTCGGAACGCGACTGTCCTTCAACCATGATGAGCAGGTCATCCGCATACGCACAACATTTGCAAACTTGTTCGAGCCGCCACAACAGAGGATCCATCATGAGGTTCCAAATAAATGGACCACAGATGGAGCCCTGTGGACAGCCACGAACCACATCTATACCCACACGATCATTTTCACCAACAACCCATGCACTTCTACCAGAGAAATAACTCTTCCACAGAGCTAAGTCTCGGGAGCCACACTCATCTAGTCTACGAATAACACTAGCCCAGCTCAAGTAATCAAACGCTCCTTTGAAGTCCACAAACACACCCAGAACATACCTGGAGTTGCTGGTCTCAACAGAGTCCTTAACAAAACTCCAAGCATCCTCAACACATTTACCCTGTCTAAAACCAAATTGTCTCTCACACATTTGGTCATTGACTATCTCCTGAAGCCGTTCCACCATGACCCTTTCCAGAACTTTTCCAAGAACCGGAATAAGGCTGATGCCCCGAAAAGATCGCGGATTGCTCCTAATCCGATCAGGTGACTTCAGGAGCACAAACACTCTTGCACACTTCCACTCACTAGGGAACACACCTTCACTAACACACTTTGCATACAACTCATACATATAGTCCGGAATGGACCTCCAGACACTCTTACATACATTTCCAGTAAATCCATCCATACCAGGGGACTTCCTCGGGGGCAGCCTCGAGAAAGCCCACTCTAACTCACTAGCCAAGAGAGGATCAGCAGCACTCACTGCATTAGGCAGTGAATCCCGCCGACCCTCCCGCCGACCCTCCCTCGGAAAAAATTCACTCATCAAAACTTCCACACAACTTCTCCAGGACGTCAGCAAATCGCCTCCGACCTGCAAAGCACACACACCCATATCCCTACTGTCTCGCACTATTTTATAAACACGACCCCAGGGGTCATGCTTATTGCGTTCAAGAAAAGAACGCCATTCCGTTTCTTTCACACTTTCAAGCCTACGCTTGAACTCATGCATCCGTCTCACAAGTACACTCCTGAGCTGGGCCACGTTGTCAGCATTGACCCTTCTAGCTCTTTGGAATCTCTTCCTAAGAGATCGAAGAGACCGTCGCTCAACGCTTAGTGCATGCGTCCACCACTTCACACGCATGTGAGTCACCTTTCGGTACCTCTCAAACATGGAATCATTCGCTCTAGTCACCCATTCATTTACACACGCAACCTGATCACTAACATTCATGGCCTTGAAAGTGCTGAGCGGAACTTGCGTTGCCGCGTCGCGCACATACTCACCATGAAGGGGCCAAGACACATTGCCAATGCGCCAACGATTGCCCCCTACACTCACACTGGGAGTCACGGCATGGGTCACCACAACCTCAATCGGGTTGTGATCACTAACCCCATGTCCACCCAAAACAGACCACTCAAACCCAAACACTCTCATTGCCGCTGCATTCACAAAAGTGACATCAATGTCACTCCTTCCCATTGGGCCATCGAATGTGTACCACTCACTGGGTTCATTCACCACCTGAACATTCCGGGCTACAGCCCATTCGGCGAGCACCTCACCCCGAGTGTGGCTCAAATATCTAGTATGCCTAGACATTTTACTGAACCACATCGGAGATGATGCATTAGCATCAAGGCCAAGAATGACAGGATAGCTACTCGCCAGTAGTAGCACCGCATCCATGTACGCAATGTACGGCTCAAGAGGCTCAGCAAACTTGCAATACACACTCACAACAAACACTTTACCAAACCTACCACTCAAATTCACACACACTCCCCAATCAGTAGAGTTCACCAATGTGCACTCAACTGTGGGGTCATTCACAACTACTGTGGCATGACATCTGCTGTCAGAGAATGACCGCATAAAAGCTGGCAAGCCGCGTACACGCCCATTAGTCGCATACGGCTCCTGCAGCAGAGCCACAACACAGTCTCTCTCACAAACTAATTGCCCCACATCACACATGACTGCATATGACGACTGACAGTTAATCTGTAGGAACTTAAACATAAGTAAATCAATGTTTGGCCTCCCTACGTGCCACCATGGTTGCGTATTCAGGGCACGCCAAAGACATCATCAGATGCTCCGACGGTCTACCCCTGAACGCACAGTTCCGGCAGTTCAGCGCATTATAACACTCACGGGAACGGTGCCCCGACTGACCACATCGACGGCAGACAGCACTTGGAGCCTTACATTGACCCAGCTTATGGTCAAAGCCAAGACATCTGAAACATGCCACGACAGGGTCAAAACTCCTGACTTTCAGGTAGAACCACTTTATGTAGCATGTTTCACGCTGCAAAAGATAATCTATGGCAGCAGCCGTTCCTTCCAGGACTACATTCACAACCCCATCATCAGCCTCCCAAGGCTTAGTGACAACACGAAGATCGGATTTAAACTCCTCTTGCGTCATCTTGTCCTTCAGGTTATGCGCATACAGCTCGGCTATAAAATCGTCGCAACTAATATGCTTATGCAAACCCTGAACGACAGCCCGAGGCTTGGGCCCCTCATTCACTGCCACACTCAGTCCAACTTCGGCAAACTTGTCGTTGGTCGTCAACTTCTCCCGCTCGGCAAGAGATGGGGTGCGAATAATTACACCACCATCCCGCAACGGCTTAACTTCGTGCACCCGCACACCAAGGGACGGCCCAACCTCCTTCATGACCTTCTCTGCCACATCTTTGGCACTCGTACCAGCATTTTTGCCACGAACAACCACCGACCAGGTGTTAACCGGCTTGGACAACAGAGGAGCTGACAAAACAGCCACAGAGCCCCTTTGCTTTGAGATTGGCGCAACGGCCCTCTGCTTCCCTTCCAGCACCTGGGCACTGCCAACAATCGCAGAATGGCTCACCTCCAAACGGCCCTTCAGGCGCTCATTTTCTGCAATGAGCGAGAAAATTAGCTCTTCATAGCCATTTACATAGCCCATAAGGCTATACAAAGTTTCCACATTCATCCCATCAGACTGGGCAAGAGCCAGCACACCCGTGCTTATGCCCTTCATTTTGGCAACCATACTTTCCACCTTTCCCTGCGTCATTGGCGCCACCTGAGGCTCAGTTGTAGCCTCCACATTGGGAACAGAAACACCCTCTTTCTCAGCACACACTTTTCCCTCAAAAACAACCTCTTTACCTACACTTACATTTCCCTCAAAAACACCCTCTTTCTCAGCACTCACTTTACCATCACCAACTTCCATACCGACAGAGGGAACCACTTCCACATCTCCGAGGCTATTCTCAACCTCATTGAGATCCGCCCTCTTCGCGCTCACCTGAGTGGAATCAGAAGAAGCTCCGTCATCCACCTTCGGCTTCACCACGGCATGCTTCCGCTTCTTCCGCTTCTTATCCAACTTCAACGCTGGTGAGCTCATGGTGCTCATCAGCGCCAGCTATGGAAAGATCGCCGAAACTATTAGATGCCAGAAGCGACACCTGTTTCCAGAAGCGACACCTGTTCCCAGAAGCGACACCTGTTGCCAGAAGCGACACCTGTTGCCAGAAGCGACACCTGTTGCCCAGAAGCGACACCTGTTGCCAGAACACACAAACCTCAACGGAACTGGTTATGCCGATGTGGCAATGCCCAAGCCCAAGCTGTGCCAACAAAACTTTTCAGCAATGTGGCACAAAATAATAAAAACAGAAAAAATAAAATAATAAATTTATTAAATATTAAAATAATAAGAAATAAAATAATAATTTAATAAAATAATAAAATAATAAAAATCCAAACGTATTAACGCACATACAAAACGCGCCAACAAAGCTATCTCAGCGATGTGGCAACACTATGCATATGCGAACACGTGTTGTCTAAACGTTTAAACGTTTCACAGCAAAAACAAAAATGCCAAATATGCCGCAGAAACACACGCGAACAACGAAATACACTGAAATTATAGCACTGTGGTCACAACCAATTGTCTGTGCACGATTTATATAGTTTTCAGCAATTTTGCTACCGAATAAAAACGATTCAAAACGATTAACTCGAGAGCACCAAAAAACACGTCCGCACGTCACAAACGACAGAGATAGACTAGTAGATAGGGACAGTAGGAATCTCGTTAATCCATTCATGCGCGTCACTAATTAGATGACGAGGCATTTGGCTACCTTAAGAGAGTCATAGTTACTCCCGCCGTTGACCCGCGCTTACTTGAATTTCTTCACTTTGACATTCAGAGCACTGGGCAGAAATCACATTGTGTCAACACCCGCTAGGGCCATCACAATGCTTTGTTTTAATTAGACAGTCGGATTCCCCAAGTCCGTGCCAGTTCTGAATTGATTGTTAATTGATAATCGTTATAATTTAAAAGAACTAACTGGTTGCCCAACTAGTATTCTTAAAAATTTTAGCAAGAAAGTTCCACAATTGGCTACGTAACTAAACTATCCGGGGAACAAGAAACTACCATAAATGATAGAAACTCTGTTTACCCAGAACGAGCACATAAACCATGTTATTGTTTCCCAATCAAGCCCGACTATCTCAATCTTCAGAGCCAATCCTTATCCCGAAGTTACGGATCTAATTTGCCGACTTCCCTTACCTACATTATTCTATCGACTAGAGACTCTTCACCTTGGAGACCAGCTGCGGATATTGGTACGGCCTGTTGAGAAGTTTGCGTGTCCCCACCATAAATTTTCAAGGTCCGAGGAGAAAATATCGACACAACAGTATATGTCATGCTCTTCTAGCCCATCTACCATATCTCTCTGCGAAAGACTTCCATGGTAGTACGACTATAAAACAGAAAAGAAAACTCTTCCGATATCTCTCGACGGCTTCTTTATGGTCGTTCCTGTTGCCAGGATGAGCACGAGGCCCATATTTAATAACAAACGGATACTCAACAGGTTACGGAATTGGAACCGTATTCCCTTTCGTTCAAAATTATCAAGTGTATAAAAAAATCAATTTGATATTTTTTACTTGAAAATTTTCGGCTTTCGCCTTGAACTTAGGACCGACTAACTCGTGATCAACCACTGTTCACACGAAACCCTTCTCCACTTCAGTCCTCCAAGGTCTCATTCGATTATTTGCTACTACCACCAAGATCTGTACCAATGGCGGCTCCATGCAGGCTTACGCCAAACACTTCTATGCACACCATTGTACCTTCCTACTCACTAAAGTTTCAAAATTTATATTACAAGTAACATAAATCATCTACTTTAGCGGTAATGTATAGGTATACAACTTAAGCGCCATCCATTTTAAGGGCTAGTTGCTTCGGCAGGTGAGTTGTTACACACTCCTTAGCGGATTTCGACTTCCATGATCACCGTCCTGCTGTTTTAAGCAACCAACGCCTTTCATGGTTTCTGTATGAGTTGTTAATTTGGGCACCGTAACATTACGTTTGGTTCATCCCACAGCGCCAGTTCTGCTTACCAAAAGTGGCCCACTGGGCACATTATATCATAACCTTAAACTTCATATCAAGAAAGTTAAGGTTCTTACCCATTTAAAGTTTGAGAATAGGTTAAGATCGTTTCGACCCTAAGGCCTCTAATCATTCGCTTTACCAGATAAGATTATTTTATATCACAGTTAAATGCACCAGCTATCCTGAGGGAAACTTCGGAAGGAACCAGCTACTAGATGGTTCGATTGGTCTTTCGCCCCTATACTCAATTCTGACAATCGATTTGCACGTCAGAACTGTTTCGGTCTTCCATCAGGGTTTCCCCTGACTTCAACCTGATCAAGTATAGTTCACCATCTTTCGGGTCACAGCATAAATGCTCAAGGTACGTTCCAGTTAGAGGCATAAATAATATAAATACTATTATACATAACTATAAAGAACGCCCTGGGATTGTGTTAATTAACTATAAATAGTTAAAAAACTAATCCCATTATTAGTCAAGTTAATTACGCTATTAGGTTTATATCCCAATAACTTGCACATATGTTAGACTCCTTGGTCCGTGTTTCAAGACGGGTCCCGAAGGTATCCTGAATCTTTCGCATTGTTAATCGTACAAGTGCATATAATAAACACAAAAATCAATGATAATCATGCCATTATATAATTCCGAAGAATTAACGCACTGTAGTCATATAAGTCTATCAGTACTTTATCAAATTTATGACATTTATTTTGTGTTAAAACGCAAGCATTTTAATTTAAATAAACTATAAGCCATAATTTTTTGATAAATATGGGGTTATACTAATAGATTACAATGTCCTTATATGGAAAAAATGCACACTATCCTTATAATATTGTTTAAATATTACAATTCTAATGATGAATTTTCCATAACGGATATTCAGGTTCATCGGGCTTAACCTCTAAGCAGTTTCACGTACTATTTAACTCTCTATTCAGAGTTCTTTTCAACTTTCCCTCACGGTACTTGTTTACTATCGGTCTCATGGTTATATTTAGTTTTAGATGGAGTTTACCACCCACTTAGTGCTGCACTATCAAGCAACACGACTCTTTGGAAACACCATCTAGTAATCATCAACGTTATACGGGCCTAGCACCCTCTATGGGTAAATGGCCTCATTTAAGAAGGACTTAAATCGTTAATTTCTCATACTAGAATATTGATGTTCCATACACTGCATCTCACATTTGCCATATAGACAAAGTGACTTAGTGCTGAACTGATTTCTTTTCGCTCGCCGCTACTAAGAAAATCCTTGTTAGTTTCTTTTCCTCCCCTAATTAATATGCTTAAATTCAGGGGGTAGTCCCATATGAGTTGAGGTTGTATAAAACAATGTTATATTGAAATATTAAATATTTCAACAATATGATAAATACGAATGAAGGTCCATAATATTCACAAAAGTTTTCTTTATCGCATCAGTAATAAGAGGCAATTCTAGATGAAAAATAATCAAATTTTTTATGCTAGACATTCCTCAGTATTAATTGAATTGAAAAAAGAATTTATAATTCTTCATTTTTCTCATACAATTTTTATATTGAGATGTATTTTCATATAAATTTCATATTATGAATATATTGTATACATGTATACATATTATCCAATAATATACCATATGCTTAAAATTTATATAAATTTTAAACAACTTATTTAGCATAGTCTTACAACCCTCAACCATATGTAGTCCAAGCAGCACTCTAACGTTAATTAAAGTACATAACAGCATGGACTGCGATATGCGTTCAAAATGTCGATGTTCATGTGTCCTGCAGTTCACACGATGACGCACAGTTTGCTGCGTTCTTCATCGACCCATGAGCCGAGTGATCCACCGCTTAGAGTGATTAATATATGTTTGTTTATTTCATTACGTCACAAATGGTTTTATTGAAAGAAATTAAAAATACACCATTTTACTGGCATATATCAATTCCTTCAATAAATAATTTTTTATACCTAAAAAATGTTGCGAAATGTCTTAGTTTTACATAAACGATAATATCATGGTATTTATACAATTATTTTATAAGATAGCCACAAATATTATATGTATTATCAATATATGTAAAGCGTTAACCTGGAAGCAGGTACAACATTATAATTTTAGGTTGTTGCGATTATCTGAGTGTATGCACATATGAAATTTAAATTAAATTTAAATTAAATGAACAATACATCGTGCAACGCATGTATATTATGGTCCATATACACGCAAAATGTTTGAAAATAACAAAAGTAAATACAACAAATATATACAAATGCGCTTGATATATTACACACTTTTCGAATCAAATTGCACAAGTATATTTTTATTATTTGCGTAATAAACTCTTTTATTTTCAGGGTATTTAGCCAAATTTTAAATTTTATTTATATTCAATTTTTAAATTGAATATTTTTTATATTAACGGATAGAAAACATTATACAATAATGATCCTTCCGCAGGTTCACCTACGGAAACCTTGTTACGACTTTTACTTCCTCTAAATAATCAAGTTCGGTCAACTTTTGCGAAACAACCGCAACACGCAAGGCGTCACAGTGATCACGTCCGGAGACCTCACTAAATAATTCAATCGGTAGTAGCGACGGGCGGTGTGTACAAAGGGCAGGGACGTAATCAATGCGAGTTAATGACTCACACTTACTGGGAATTCCAAGTTCATGTGAACAGTTTCAGTTCACAATCCCAAGCATGAAAGTGGTTCAGCGGTTTACCCGGACCTCTCGGTCTAGGAAATACACGTTGATACTTTCATTGTAGCGCGCGTGCAGCCCAGGACATCTAAGGGCATCACAGACCTGTTATTGCTCAATCTCATTATTGCTAGACGCAATTTGTCCATTTAAGAAGCTAGTGTCCTTATAATGGGACAAACCAACAGGTACGGCTCCACTTACATAAACACATTCAAACACAATAGACATTTTACTGCCATCATGAATAAAGGCTATATAAGCTTCAACACCATAATCCTGAAGATATCTATTTAATATATTTGAGTCTCGTTCGTTATCGGAATTAACCAGACAAATCACTCCACGAACTAAGAACGGCCATGCACCACCACCCATAGATTCGAGAAAGAGCTATCAATCTGTCTTACACACTTATGTTCGGACCTGGTAAGTTTTCCCGTGTTGAGTCAAATTAAGCCGCAGGCTCCACTCCTGGTGGTGCCCTTCCGTCAATTCCTTTAAGTTTCAGCTTTGCAACCATACTTCCCCGGAGCCCAAAAGCTTTGGTTTCCCGGGAAGCGACTGAGAGAGCCATAAAAGTAGCTACACCCAATTGCTAGCTGGCATCGTTTATGGTTAGAACTAGGGCGGTATCTGATCGCCTTCGAACCTCTAACTTTCGTTCTTGATTAATGAAAACATCTTTGGCAAATGCTTTCGCTTAAGTTAGTCTTACGACGGTCCAAGAATTTCACCTCTCGCGTCGTAATACTAATGCCCCCAAACTGCTTCTATTAATCATTACCTCTTGATCTGAAAACCAATGAAAGCAGAACAGAGGTCTTATTTCATTATCCCATGCACAGAATATTTAGGCATTTGAAGCCTGCTTTAAGCACTCTAATTTGTTCAAAGTAATTGTACCGGCCCACAATAACACTCGATGAAGAGCACTAATGCAGGTTTTTAAATAGGAGGAACATATAAAAAAATACAAGTATTTAATTACACATAAGAACTCCACCGGTAATACGCTTACATACATAAAGGTATAGTACTAACTACAATTGTAAGTTGTACTACCCGTATGAAGCACAAGTTCAACTACGAACGTTTTAACCGCAACAACTTTAATATACGCTATTGGAGCTGGAATTACCGCGGCTGCTGGCACCAGACTTGCCCTCCAATTGGTCCTTGTTAAAGGATTTAAAGTGTACTCATTCCAATTACAGGGCCTCGGATATGAGTCCTGTATTGTTATTTTTCGTCACTACCTCCCCGAGCTGGGAGTGGGTAATTTACGCGCCTGCTGCCTTCCTTAGATGTGGTAGCCGTTTCTCAGGCTCCCTCTCCGGAATCGAACCCTGATTCCCCGTTACCCGTTGCAACCATGGTAGTCCTAGATACTACCATCAAAAGTTGATAGGGCAGACATTTGAAAGATCTGTCGTCGGTACAAGACCATACGATCTGCATGTTATCTAGAGTTCAACCAGTGTAACGATCTTGCGATCGCTTGGTTTTAGCCTAATAAAAGCACACGTTCCAAAAGGTCCGTGTTTTAGTTGCATGTATTAGCTCTAGAATTACCACAGTTATCCAAGTAACTGTTAACGATCTAAGGAACCATAACTGATATAATGAGCCTTTTGCGGTTTCACTTTTAATTCGTGTGTACTTAGACATGCATGGCTTAATCTTTGAGACAAGCATATAACTACTGGCAGGATCAACCAGAATAATGTATGTTTTATGTGTATATATTTATAATATAACACATATATTTTATAAATTTCTTATATATGTAAATACTTGACAACTCAATATATTTTTGAATAAATACAAATAGATATGAAAGTATTTTGACATATACATAACGAAAACGGCCATAATTATATAGCACACATTTTCGATATAAATTATAATTGACATCTGTTCAGAAATATCTATAAATTCGTTCAAAAATATCTTTTTATTTACACTTACTGAATATAATTCAATCACACGTGTAAATTTTTATTTTAATTTCGTGAAATTAAAACATTTAGTTTGATGGACAAATTGATATTTAGCCACTGTGTATAATTTGCGCATCCATAGGATAAATTTTTAAAGACGACACTTCACAAAACGCCACTTTTGTGAATTGATTGTACGTCTATATATTTATATATTTTTATATATAAATTTTGTTTTCGCCTTTTGTTCTTTCGTTCTTTCGTTCTTTCGTTCTTTCGTTCTTTTGCTTTGCCTTTATATATTTGTTTCTTTGTATTGCCATTTATCACCCCCAACGCTAGGTGTGTGATTTTCCTCACTCATTATTATGCCCCCCCTGGCATATATAACTAAAGCAAAATTGCCACAAATAGCTTAGTTATATAAGGGGGCATTATATTTAGTTTAACGTCCTATTCGTTTCACTTTATGTTAATAATAAAATGAAAAAAATGAAGACCTGCTGTTAATTTGTGCTCCATGCATACATTCATATGCTCTGCAACACAAACTATATTTGCTTGTTTTAGTTCATTAACAGTATTATAGTAAACCCAGCAAAAATCTACTATATTATGTATACTGTTAAGGAAATCTAAGGATGATTTAGGAACCATTAGTGAATATATTTTTTGTTAAAATATACCTTGGCCAATTCCATATAACCATCTTTCCATATATTTTCCGCAGCCAAGCGTATTAAATAAATAATACGACGGTAAAGCGTAACTATTACTTATTGATATGTGAATGGTATACATCCGCATACAAAGGTAAGCACACACTGCTCACCATGTAAAGGTTTTTTGTCACGCGATCCGCAAAGTGTTTCATAATTACTTAATTTCCCACTTATTTGCTTATTTTCGTATATTTTTATAAAATATACTTTAATCAACTTCATTATTTATGCCTTCATATATTTAAATAACATTGCCGGCAAGACAACACTCCACAGTCAATGAAATTTCACTTTTCGAAATTTTTCATATGACTTGCCTTGCGCGACATCACTCCACCCATAAAGGTTTTTGTCACGCCATCCGCAAACTGGTCAAGTTTTCCATTGAATCCCACTAATTTATCAATTTTCATGTATTTCATGCAAAATACACTTTATATAACTTCATTATTTTTGCCTTCATATATTTAAATAACATTGCCGGCAAGACAACACTCCACAGTCAATGAAATTTCACTTTTCGAAATTTTTCATATGACTTGCCTTGCGCGACATCACTCCACCTATATAGGTTTTTGTCACGCCATCCGCAAACTGGTCAAGTTTTCCATTGAATCCCACTAATTTATCAATTTTCATGTATTTCATGCAAAATACACTTTAAATAACTTCATTATTTTTGCCTTCATATATTTAAATAACATTGCCGGCAAGACAACACTCCACAGTCAATGAAATTTCACTTTTCGAAATTTTTTCATATGACTTGCCTTGCGCGACATCACTCCACCTATATAGGTTTTTTGTCACGCCATCCGCAAACTGGTCCAATTTCCCATAGGAAATTTAAATTTTCATGATTTTATATGAAATTTTTGCTATATTCTTCTCACAACTCAAGTGATTTAACTTCTTTTCGTTACATATTAAATAATATAAGAAAATTTTCATAGAAAACACAAGTTAAGCAAAATTTCGTATGAAATAACATGAAGTCAAATTTTCCATATGATATGAAGTTAAATCACATAACATATGAAAATTTCATATGAAAAATTTTTTTGTCAAATTTTTAAAGTTAAGTCAAATTTCATATGAAATGAAGTTAAATCACATATCATATGAAAATTTCATATGAAAAATTTTTTTGTCAAATTTTCAAAGTTAAGTCAAATTTCATATGAAATGAAGTTAAATCGCATATCATACGAAAATTTCATATGAAAAATTTTTTTGTCAAATTTTCAAAGTTAAGTCAAATTTCATATGAAATGAAGTTAAATCGCATATCATATGAAAATTTCATATGAAAAATTTTTTTGTCAAATTTTCAAAGTTAAGTCAAATTTCATATGAAATGAAGTTAAATCGCATATCATATGAAAATTTCATATGAAAATTTTTTTTGTCAAATTTTCAAAGTTAAGTCAAATTTCATTATGAAATGAATTTAAATCGCATATCATATGAAAATTTCATATGAAAAATTTTTTTGTCAAATTTTCAAAGTTAAGTCAAATTTCATATGAAATGAAGTTAAATCGCATATCATATGAAAATTTCATATGAAAAATTTTTTTGTCAAATTTTCAAAGTTAAGTCAAATTTCATATGAAATGAAGTTAAATCGCATATCATATGAAAATTTCATATGAAAAATTTTTTTGTCAAATTTTCAAAGTTAAGTCAAATTTCATATGAAATGAAGTTAAATCGCATATCATATGAAAATTTCATATGAAAAATTTTTTTGTCAAATTTTCAAAGTTAAGTCAAATTTCATATGAAATAAAGTTAAATCGCATATCATACGAAAATTTCATATGAAAAATTTTTTTGTCAAATTTTCAAACTTAAGTCAAATTTTATATGAAATGAAGTTAAATAGCGTCACTAATATGATGACGATCGATTACGCTACCTTTACAGAGACTTTTCAAGTCCCGCCGTTAAACATATAGAAGATTGTACACATCTGACTTGTGTTAAATGTTATAAATGGACAGTAGGAATCTCATCTATTATTGCATATACGTCACTAAAGTGATGACGAGTCATTTGGATACCATGTTAATAGGATATAATGATTAAGACTATTGAATCATATATATAAATAACATTGCCGGCAAGACAACACTCCACAGTCAATGAAATTTCACTTTTCGAAATTTTTCATATGACTTGCCTTGCGCGACATCACTCCACCTATATAGGTTTTTTGTCACGCCATCCGCAAACTGGTCCAATTTTCCATAGGAAATTTAAATTTTCATGATTTTATATGAAATTTTTGCTATATTCTTCTCACAACTCA
>JAEIHA010000942.1:0-18363 GCA_018904595.1 Zaprionus indianus
CCTGTGCATATCAAGAGTCTAGCCTGTGTCTAACCTGTGTCTAGCCTGTGTCTAGCCTGTGTCTAGCCTGTGTATAGACTGTGTCTAGCCTGTGTCTAGCCTGTGTCTAGCCTGTGATTTGCCTGTCTCTAGCCTGTGTCTAGCCTGTGTCTAGCCTATGTCTAGCTTGTGTCTAGCCAGTGTCTAGCCTGTGTCTAGCCTGTGTCTAGCCTGTGTCTAGCCTGTGTCTAGCCTGTGTCTAGCCTGTGTCTAGCCTGTGTCTAGCCTGTGTCTAGCCTGTGTCTAGCCTGTGTCTAGCCTGTGTCTAGCCTGTGTCTAGCCTGTGTCTAGCCTGTGTCTAGCCTGTGTCTAGCCTGTGCATAGCCTGTGCTTAGCCAGTGTCTAGCCTTTGTCTAGCCTGTTTCTAGCCTGTGTCTAGCCTGTTTCTAGCCTGTTTCTAGCCTGTGTCTAGCCTGTGTCTAGCCTGTGTCTAGCCTGTGTCTAGCCTGTGTCTAGCCTGTGTCTAGCCTGTGTCTAGCCTGTGCATAGCCTGTGCCTAGCCAGTGTCTAGCCTTTGTCTAGCCGGTGCATAGCAAGAGTCTAGCCTGTGCCTAGCCAGTGTATAGTCTCTGTCTAGCCTTTGTCTAGTCTGTATCTTGACGGTGTCTAGCCTGTGCCTAACCTGTGACTAACCTGTGCCTAGCTTGTGCCTAGCCTGTGCCTAGCCTGTGTCTAGCCTGTGTCTAGCCTGTATCTAGCCTGTGTCTAGCCTGTGTCTAGCCTGTGTCTAGCCTATGCATAGCCTGTCCCTAGCCAGTGTCTAGCCTTTGTCTAGCCGGTGCATAGCAAGAGTCTAGCCTGTGCCTAGCCAGTGTATAGTCTCTGTCTAGCCTTTGTCTAGTCTGTATCTTGACGGTGTCTAGCCTGTGCCTAACCTGTGACTAACCTGTGCCTAGCTTGTGCCTAGCCTGTGCCTAGCCTGTGTCTAGCCTGTGTCTAGCCTGTATCTAGCCTGTGTCTAGCCTGTGTCTAGCCTGTGTCTAGCCTGTGTCTAGCCTGTTTCTAGCCTGTGTCTAGCCTGTGTCTAGCCTGTGTCTAGCCTGTGTCTAGCCTGTGTCTAGCCTGTGCATAGCCTGTGCCTAGCCAGTGTCTAGCCTTTGTCTAGCCGGTGCATAGCAAGAGTCTAGCCTGTGCCTAGCCAGTGTATAGTCTCTGTCTAGCCTTTGTCTAGTCTGTATCTTGACGGTGTCTAGCCTGTGCCTAACCTGTGCCTAGCTTGTGCCTAGCCTGTGTCTAGCCTGTGCCTAGCCTGTGTCTAGCCTGTGTCTAGCCTATGTCTAGCCTGTGTCTAGCCTGTGTCTAGCCTGTGTCTAGCCTGTGTCTAGCCTGTGTCTAGCCTGTGTCTAGCCTGTGTCTAGCCTGTGTCTAGCCTGTGTCTAGCCTGTGTCTAGCTTGTGTCTAGCCTGTGTCTAGCCTGTGTCTAGCCTGTGCCTAGCCAGTGTCTAGCCTGTGTCTAGCCTGTGTCTAGCCTGTGTCTAGCCTGTGTCTAGCCTGTGTCTTGCCTGTGCGTTGCCTGAGACTGGCATGTGCTTAGCGTGTGCCTAGCCAGTGTCTAGCCAGTGCCTAGCCTGTGCTTAGCCAGTGTCTACCCTTTGTCTAGCCTGTGCATATCAAGAGTCTAGCCTGTGTCTAACCTGTGTCTAGCCTGTGTCTAGCCTGTGTCTAGCCTGTGTATAGACTGTGTCTAGCCTGTGTCTAGCCTGTGTCTAGCCTGTGTCTAGCCTGTGATTTGCCTGTCTCTAGCCTGTGTCTAGCCTGTGTCTAGCCTATGTCTGGCTTGTGTCTAGCCAGTGTCTAGCCTGTGTCTAGCCTGTGTCTAGCCTGTGTCTAGCCTGTGTCTAGCCTGTGTCTAGCCTGTGTCTAGCCTGTGTCTAGCCTGTGTCTAGCCTGTGTCTAGCCTGTGTCTAGCCTGTGTCTAGCCTGTGTCTAGCCTGTGTCTAGCCTGTGTCTAGCCTGTGTCTAGCCTGTGTCTAGCCTGTGTCTAGCCTGTGTCTAGCCTTCTCTAGCCTGTGTCTTGCCTGAGACTGGCATGTGCATAGCGTGTGCCTAGCCAGTGTCTAGCCAGTGTCTAGCCTGTGCCTAGCCAGTGTCTAGCCAGTGTCTAGCCTGTGCCTAGCCAGTGTCTAGCCAGTGCCTAGCCTGTGCCTAGCCAGTGCCTAGCCTGTGCCTAGCCAGTGTTTAGCCAGTGCCTAGCCTGTGCCTAGCCAGTGTCTAGCCAGTGCCTAGCCTGTGCCTAGCCAGTGTCTAGCCTTTGTCTAGCCTGTGCATAGCCAGAGTCTAGCCTGTGCCTAGCCAGTGTATAGCCTCTGTCTAGCCTTTTTCTAGTCTGTGTCTTGACTGTGTCTAGCCAGTGTCTAGCCAGTGCCTAGCCTGTGCCTAGCCAGTGTCTACCCTTTGTCTAGCCTGTGCATATCAAGAGTCTAGCCTGTGTCTAACCTGTGTCTAGCCTGTGTCTAGCCTGTGTCTAGCCTGTGTATAGACTGTGTCTAGCCTGTGTCTAGCCTGTGTCTAGCCTGTGATTTGCCTGTCTCTAGCCTGTGTCTAGCCTGTGTCTAGCCTATGTCTAGCTTGTGTCTAGCCAGTGTCTAGCCTGTGTCTAGCCTGTGTCTAGCCTGTGTCTAGCCTGTGTCTAGCCTGTGTCTAGCCTGTGTCTAGCCTGTGTCTAGCCTGTGTCTAGCCTGTGTCTAGCCTGTGTCTAGCCTGTGTCTAGCCTGTGTCTAGCCTGTGTCTAGCCTGTGTCTAGCCTGTGTCTAGCCTTTCTCTAGCCTGTGTCTTGCCTGAGACTGGCATGTGCATAGCGTGTGCCTAGCCAGTGTCTAGCCAGTGTCTAGCCTGTGCCTAGCCAGTGTCTAGCCAGTGTCTAGCCTGTGCCTAGCCAGTGTCTAGCCAGTGCCTAGCCTGTGCCTAGCCAGTGCCTAGCCTGTGCCTAGCCAGTGTCTAGCCAGTGCCTAGCCTGTGCCTAGCCAGTGTCTAGCCAGTGCCTAGCCTGTGCTTAGCCAGTGTCTAGCCTTTGTCTAGCCTGTGCATAGCCAGAGTCTAGCCAGTGTCTAGCCAGTGCCTTGCCTAGCCAGTGTCTAGCCTTTTGTCTAGCCTGTGCATAGCCAGAGTCTAGCCTGTGCCTAGCCAGTGTATAGCCTCTGTCTAGCCTTTTTCTAGTCTGTGTCTTGACTGTGTCTAGCCTGTGTCTAGCCTGTGCCTAACCTGTGCCTAGCTTGTGCCTAGCCTGTGCCTAGCTTGTGCCTAGCCTGTGTCTAGCCTGTGCCTAGCCTGTGTCTAGCCTGTGTCTAGCCTGTGTCTAGCCTGTGTCTAGCCTGTGTCTAGCATGTGTCTAGCCTGTGTCTAGCCTGTGTCTAGCCTCTGTCTAGCCTTTTTCTAGTCTGTGTCTTGACTGTGTCTAGCCTGTGTCTAGCCTGTGCCTAACCTGTGCCTAGTTTGTGCCTAGCCTGTGCATAGCCTGTGCCTAGCCTGTGTCTAGCCTGTGTCTAGCCTGTGTCTAGCCTGTGTCTAGCCTGTGTCTAGCCTGTGTCTAGCCTGTGTCTAGCCTGTGTCTAGCCTGTGTCTAGCCTGTGTCTAGCCTGTGTCTAGCCTGTGTCTAGCCTGTGTCTAGCCTGTGTCTAGCCTGTCTCTAGCCTGTGTCCTGCCTGAGACTGGCATGTGCATAGCGTGTGCCTAGCCAGTGTCTAGCCTTTGTCTAGCCGGTGCATAGCCAGAGTCTAGCCTGTGCCTAGCCAGTGTATAGCCTCTGTCTGGCCTTTGTCTAGTCTGTGTCTTGACGGTGTCTAGCCTGTGTCTAGCCTGTGTCTAGCCTGTGTCTAGCCTGTGTCTAGCCTGTGTCTAGCCTGTGCCTAACCTGTGCCTAGTTTGTGCCTAGCCTGTGCATAGCCTGTGTCTAGCCTGTGCCTAGCCTGTGCCTAGCCTGTGTCTAGCCTGTGTCTAGCCTGTGTCTAGCCTGTGTCTAGCCTAAGTCTAGCCTGTGTCTAGCCTGTGTCTAGCCTGTGTCTAGCCTGTGCCTAGCCTGTGTCTAGCCTGTGTCTAGCCTGTGACTTTCCTGAGACTGGCATGTGCATAGCGTGTGCCTAGCCAGTGTCTAGCCAGTGCCTAGCCAGTGTCTACCCTTTGTCTAGCCTGTGCATAGCAAGAGTCTAGCCTGTGCCTAGCCTGTGTCTAGCCTGTGTCTAGCCTGTGTCTAGCCTGTGTCTAGCCTGTGTCTAGCCTGTGTCCAGCCTGTGTCTAGCCTGTATCTAGCCTGTGTCTAGCCTGTGTCTAGCCTGTGTCTAGCCTGTGTCTAGCCTGTGTCCAGCCTGTGCCTAGCCTGTGTTTAGCGTGTGTCTAGCCTGTGTCTAGCCTGTGTCTAGCCTGTGTCTATCCCTGTGTCTAGCCTGTGTCTAGCCTGTGTCTAGCCTGTGTCTAGCCTGTGTCTAGCCTGTGTCAAGCCTGTGTCTAGCCTGTTCTAGCCTCTGTCTAGCCTGTGTCTAGCCTGTGTCTAGCCTGTGTCTAGCCTGTGTCTAGCCTGTGTCTAGCCTGTGTCTAGCCTGTGTCTAGCCTGTGTCTAGCCTGTGTCTAGCCTGTGTCTAGCCTGTGTCTAGCCTGTGTCTAGCCTGTGTCTAGCCTTTCTCTGGCCTGTGTCTTGCCTGAGACTGGCATGTGCATAGCGTGTGCCTAGCCAGTGTCTAGCCAGTGTCTAGCCTGTGCCTAGCCAGTGTCTAGCCTGTGCCTAGCCAGTGTCTAGCCAGTGTCTTGCCTGTGCCTAGCCAGTGTCTAGCCAGTGCCTAGCCTGTGCCTAGCCAGTGCCTAGCCTGTGCCTAGCCAGTGTCTAGCCAGTGCCTAGCCTGTGCCTAGCCAGTGTCTAGCCAGTGCCTAGCCTGTGCCTAGCCAGTGTCTAGCCTTTGTCTAGCCTGTGCATAGCCAGAGTCTAGCCTGTGCCTAGCCAGTGTATAGCCTCTGTCTAGCCTTTTTCTAGTCTGTGTCTTGACTGTGTCTAGCCTGTGTCTAGCCTGTGCCTAATCTGTGCCTAGCTTGTGCCTAGCCTGTGCCTAGCTTGTGCCTAGCCTGTGTCTAGCCTGTGCCTAGCCTGTGTCTAGCCTGTGTCTAGCCTGTGTCTAGCCTGTGTCTAGCATGTGTCTAGCCTGTGTCTAGCCTGTGTCTAGCCTCTGTCTAGCCTTTTTCTAGCCTGTGTCTTGACTGTGTCTAGCCTGTGTCTAGCCTGTGCCTAACCTGTGCCTAGTTTGTGCCTAGCCTGTGCATAGCCTGTGCCTAGCCTGTGTCTAGCCTGTGTCTAGCCTGTGTCTAGCCTGTGTCTAGCCTGTGTCTAGCCTGTGTCTAGCCTGTGTCTAGCCTGTGTCTAGCCTGTGTCTAGCCTGTGTCTAGCCTGTGTCTAGCCTGTGTCTAGCCTGTGTCTAGCCTGTCTCTAGCCTGTGTCCTTCCTGAGACTGGCATGTGCATAGCGTGTGCCTAGCCAGTGTCTAGCCTTTGTCTAGCCGGTGCATAGCCAGAGTCTAGCCTGTGCCTAGCCAGTGTATAGCCTCTGTCTGGCCTTTGTCTAGTCTGTGTCTTGACGGTGTCTAGCCTGTGTCTAGCCTGTGCCTAGCCTGTGTCTAGCCTGTGTCTAGCCTGTGTTTAGCCTGTGTCTAGCCTGTGTCTAGCCTGTGTCTAGCCTGTGTCTAGCCTGTGTCTAGCCTGTGTCTAGCCTGTGTCTAGCCTGTGTCTAGCCTGTCTCTAGCCTGTGTCCTGCCTGAGACTGGCATGTGCATAGCGTGTGCCTAGCCAGTGTCTAGCCTTTGTCTAGCCGGTGCATAGCCAGAGTCTAGCCTGTGCCTAGCCAGTGTATAGCCTCTGTCTGGCCTTTGTCTAGTCTGTGTCTTGACGGTGTCTAGCCTGTGTCTAGCCTGTGTCTAGCCTGTGTCTAGCCTGTGTCTAGCCTGTGCCTAACCTGTGCCTAGTTTGTGCCTAGCCTGTGCATAGCCTGTGCCTAGCCTGTGTCTAGCCTGTGTCTAGCCTGTGTCTAGCCTGTGTCTAGCCTGTGTCTAGCCTGTGTCTAGCCTGTGTCTAGCCTGTGTCTAGCCTGTGTCTAGCCTGTGTCTAGCCTGTGTCTAGCCTGTGTCTAGCCTGTGTTTAGCCTGTGTCTAGCCTGTGTCTAGCCTGTGTCTAGCCTGTGTCTAGCCTGTGTCTAGCCTGTGTCTAGCCTGTGTCTAGCCTTGCCTAGCCTGGCCCGTGCCTAGCCTGTGTCTAGCCTGTGTCTAGCCTGTGTCTAGCCTGTGTCTAGCCTGTGTCTAGCCTAAGTCTAGCCTGTGTCTAGCCTGTGTCTAGCCTGTGTCTAGCCTGTGTCTAGCCTGTGTCTAGCCTGTGTCTAGCCTGTGTCTAGCCTGTGTCTAGCCTGTGACTTTCCTGAGACTGGCATGTGCATAGCGTGTGCCTAGCCAGTGTCTAGCCAGTGCCTAGCCAGTGTCTACCCTTTGTCTAGCCTGTGCATAGCAAGAGTCTAGCCTGTGCCTAGCCTGTGCCTAGCCTGTGTCTAGCCTGTGTCTAGCCTGTGTCTAGCCTGTGTCTAGCCTGTGTCTAGCCTGTGTCTAGCCTGTGTCTAGCCTGTGTCTAGCCTGTGTCTAGCCTGTGTCTAGCCTGTATCTAGCCTGTGTCTAGCCTGTGTCTAGCCTGTGTCTAGCCTGTGTCTAGCCTGTGTCCAGCCTGTGCCTAGCCTGTGTTTAGCGTGTGTCTAGCCTGTGTCTAGCCTGTGTCTAGCCTGTGTCTAGCCTGTGTCTAGCCTGTGTCTAGCCTGTGTCTAGCCTGTGTCTAGCCTGTGTCTAGCCTGTGTCTAGCCTGTGTCTATCCTGTGTCTAGCCTGTGTCTAGCCTGTGTCTAGCCTGTGTCTAGCCTGTGTCTAGCCTGTGTCTAGCCTGTGTCTAGCCTGTGTCTAGCCTGTGTCTAGCCTGTGTCTAGCCTGTGTCAAGCCTGTGTCTAGCCTGTGTCTAGCCTGTGTCTAGCCTGTGTCTAGCCTGTATCTAGCCTGTGTCTAGCCTGTGTCTAGCCTGTGTCTAGCCTGTGTCTAGCCTGTGTCTAGCCTGTGTCTAGCCTGTGTCTAGCCTGTGTCTAGCCTGTGTCTAGCCTGTGTCTAGCCTGTGTCTAGCCTGTGTCTAGCCTGTTTCTAGCCTGTGTCTAGCCTGTGTCTAGCCTGTGTCTAGCCTGTTTCTAGCCTGTGTCTAGCCTGTGTCTAGCCTGTGTCTAGCCTGTGTCTAGCCTGTTTCTAGCCTGTGTCTAGCCTGTGTCTAGCCTGTGTCTAGCCTGTGTCTAGCCTGTGTCTAGCCAGTGTCTAGCTAGTGCCTAGCCTGTGCCTAGCCAGTGTCTAGCCAGTGCCTAGCCTGTGCCTAGCCAGTGTCTAACCTTTGTCTAGCCTGTGCATAGCCAGAGTCTAGCCTGTGCCTAGCCAGTGTATAGCCTCTGTCTAGCCTTTTTCTAGTCTGTGTCTTGACTGTGTCTAGCCTGTGTCTAGCCTGTGCCTAACCTGTGCCTAGCTTGTGCCTAGCCTGTGCCTAGCCTGTGCCTAGCCTGTGTCTAGCCTGTGTCTAGCCTGTGTCTAGCCTGTGTCTAGCCTGTGTCTAGCCTGTGTCCATCCTGTGTCTAGCATGTGTCTAGCCTGTGTCTAGCCTGTGTCTAGCTTCTGTCTAGCCTTTTTCTAGTCTGTGTCTTGACTGTGTCTAGCCTGTGTCTAACCTGTGCCTAACCTGTGCCTAGCTTGTGCCTAGCCTGTGCCTAGCCTGTGCCTAGCCTGTGCCTAACCTGTGCCTAGCTTGTGCCTAGCCTGTGCCTAGCCTGTGCCTAGCCTGTGTCTAGCCTGTGTCTAGCCTGTGTCTAGCCTGTGCCTAGCCTGTGCCTAGCCTGTGTCTAGCCTGTGTCTAGCCTGTGTCTAGCCTGTGTCTAGCCTGTGTCTAGCCTGTGTCCATCCTGTGTCTAGCATGTGTCAAGCCTGTGTCTAGCCTGTTCTAGCCTGTGTCTAGCCTGTGTCTAGCCTGTGTCTAGCCTGTGTCTAGCCTGTGTCTAGCCTGTGTCTAGCCTGTGTCTAGCCTGTGTCTAGCCTGTGTCTAGCCTGTGTCTAGCCTGTGTCTAGCCTGTGTCTAGCCTGTGTCTAGCCTGTGTCTAGCCTGTGTCTAGCCTGTTTCTAGCCTGTGTCTAGCCTGTGTCTAGCCTGTGTCTAGCCTGTGTCTAGCCTGTGTCTAGCCTGTGTCTAGCCTGTGTCTAGCCTGTGTCTAGCCTGTTTCTAGCCTGTGTCTAGCCTGTGTCTAGCCTGTGTCTAGCCTGTGTCTAGCCTGTGTCTAGCCAGTGTCTAGCTAGTGCCTAGCCTGTGCCTAGCCAGTGTCTAGCCAGTGCCTAGCCTGTGCCTAGCCAGTGTCTAACCTTTGTCTAGCCTGTGCATAGCCAGAGTCTAGCCTGTGCCTAGCCAGTGTATAGCCTCTGTCTAGCCTTTTTCTAGTCTGTGTCTTGACTGTGTCTAGCCTGTGTCTAGCCTGTGCCTAACCTGTGCCTAGCTTGTGCCTAGCCTGTGCCTAGCCTGTGCCTAGCCTGTGTCTAGCCTGTGTCTAGCCTGTGTCTAGCCTGTGTCTAGCCTGTGTCCATCCTGTGTCTAGCATGTGTCTAGCCTGTGTCTAGCCTGTGTCTAGCTTCTGTCTAGCCTTTTTCTAGTCTGTGTCTTGACTGTGTCTAGCCTGTGTCTAACCTGTGCCTAACCTGTGCCTAGCTTGTGCCTAGCCTGTGCCTAGCCTGTGCCTAGCCTGTGTCTAGCCTGTGTCTAGCCTGTGTCTAGCCTGTGTCTAGCCTGTGTCTAGCCTGTGTCTAGCCTGTGTCTAGCCTGTGTCTAGCCTGTGTCTAGCCTGTGTCTAGCCTGTGTCTAGCCCGTTTCTAGCCTGTGTCAAGCCTGTGTCTAGCCTGTGTCTAGCCTGTGTCTAGCCTGTGTCTAGCCTGTGTCTAGCCTGTGTCAAGTCTGTGTCTAGCCTGTGTCTAGCCTGTGTCTAGCCTGTGTTTAGCCAGTGTCTAGTCTGTGCCAAGCCAGTGTCTAGCCTGTGTGTAGCCTGTGTCAAGCCTGTGTCTAGCCTGTGTCAAGCCTGTGTCTAGCCTGTGTCTAGCCTGTGTCTAGCCTGTGTCTAGCCTGTGTCTAGCCTGTGTCAAGTCTGTGTCTAGCCTGTGCCTAGTCAGTGTCTAACCTGTGTCTAGCCTGTGCCTTGCCTGTCACTGGCATGTTCATAGCCTGTGCCTAGCCAGTGTCTAGCCTGTGTCTAGCCTGTGCCTTGCCTGAGACTGGCATATGCATAGCCTAGGCATAGCCAGAGTCTACCCTGTGCCTAGCAAGTGTATAGCCTCTGTCTAGCCTTTTTCTAATCTGTGTCTTGACTGTGTCTAGCCTGTGTCTAGCCTATGCCTAACCTGTGCCTAGCCTGTGCCTAGCCTGTGCCTAGCCTGTGCCTAGCCTGTGCCTAGCCTGTGCCTAGCCTGTGCCTAGCATGTGCCTAGCCTGTGCCTAGCCTGTGCCTAGCCTGTGTCTAGCCTGTGTCTAGCCTGTGTCTAGCCTGTGTCTAGCCTGTGTCTAGCATGTGTTTAGCCTGTGTCTAGCCTGAGTTTAGCCTGTGTCTAGCCTGTGTCTAGCCTGTGTCTAGCCTGTGTCTAGCCTGTGTCTAGCCTGTGTCTAGCCTGTGTCTAGCCTGTGTCTACCCTGTGTCTACCCTGTGTCTACCCTGTGTCTAGCCTGTGTCTAGCCTGTGTCTAGCCTGTGTCTAGCCTGTGTCTAGCCTGTGTCTAGCCTGTGTCTAGCCTGTGCCTTGCCTGAGACTGGCATGTGCATAGCGTGTGCCTAGCCAGTTTCTAGCCAGTGCCTAGCCTGTGCCTAGCCAGTGTCTAGCCTTTGTCTAGCCTGTGCATAGCAAGAGTCTAGCCTGTGCCTAGCCAGTGTCTAGCCTGTGTCTAGCCTGTGCCTTGCCTGAGATTTGCATGTGCATAGCGTGTGCCTAGCCAGTGTCTAGCCTGTGTCTAGCCTGTGTCTAGCCTGTATCAAGCCTGTGTCTAGCCTGTGTCAAGCCTGTGTTTAGTCTAGCCTGTGTCTAGCCTGTGTCTAGCCTGTGTCTAGCCTGTGTCTAGCCTGTGTCTACCCTGTGTCTACCCTGTGTCTACCCTGTGTCTAGCCTGTGTCTAGCCTGTGTCTAGCCTGTGTCTAGCCTGTGTCTAGCCTGTGTCTAGCCTGTGTCTAGCCTGTGCCTTGCCTGAGACTGGCATGTGCATAGCGTGTGCCTAGCCAGTTTCTAGCCAGTGCCTAGCCTGTGCCTAGCCAGTGTCTAGCCTTTGTCTAGCCTGTGCATAGCCAGAGTCTAGCCTGTGCCTAGCCAGTGTATAGCCTCTGTCTAGCCTTTTTCTAGTCTGTGTCTTGACTGTGTCTAGCCTGTGTCTAGCCTGTGCCTAACCTGTGCCTAGCTTGTGCCTAGCCTGTGCCTAGCTTGTGCCTAGCCTGTGTCTAGCCTGTGCCTAGCCTGTGTCTAGCCTGTGTCTAGCCTGTGTCTAGCCTGTGTCTAGCCTGTGTCTAGCATGTGTCTAGCCTGTGTCTAGCCTGTGTCTAGCCTCTGTCTAGCCTTTTTCTAGTCTGTGTCTTGACTGTGTCTAGCCTGTGTCTAGCCTGTGCCTAACCTATGCCTAGTTTGTGCCTAGCCTGTGCATAGCCTGTGCCTAGCCTGTGTCTAGCCTGTGTCTAGCCTGTGTCTAGCCTGTGTCTAGCCTGTGTCTAGCCTGTGTCTAGCCTGTGTCTAGCCTGTGTCTAGCCTGTGTCTAGCCTGTGTCTAGCCTGTGTCCAGCCTGTGTCTAGCCTGTCTCTAGCCTGTGTCCTGCCTGAGACTGGCATGTGCATAGCGTGTGCCTAGCCAGTGTCTAGCCTTTGTCTAGCCGGTGCATAGCCAGAGTCTAGCCTGTGCCTAGTCTGTGTCTTGACGGTGTCTAGCCTGTGTCTAGCCTGTGTCTAGCCTGTGTCTAGCCTGTGTCTAGCCTGTGCCTAACCTGTGCCTAGTTTGTGCCTAGCCTGTGCATAGCCTGTGTCTAGCCTGTGCCTAGCCTGTGCCTAGCCTGTGTCTAGCCTGTGTCTAGCCTGTGTCTAGCCTAAGTCTAGCCTGTGTCTAGCCTGTGTCTAGCCTGTGTCTAGCCTGTATCAAGCCTGTGTCTAGCCTGTGTCAAGCCTGTGTTTAGCTAGTGTCTAGTCTGTGCCAAGCCAGTGTCTAGCCTGTGCCTAGCCAGTGTCTAGCCTCTGTCTAGCCTGTGTCTAGCCCGTGTCTAGCCTGTGTCTAGCCTGTGTCTAGCCTGTGTCAAGCCTGTGTCTAGCCTGTGTCTAGCCTGTGTTTAGCCAGTGTCTAGTCTGTGCCAAGCCAGTGTCTAGCCTGTGCCTAGCCAGTGTCTAGCCTGTGTCTAGCCTGTGCCTTGCCTGAGACTGGCATATGCATAGCATAGGCATAGCCAGAGTCTATCCTGTGCCTAGCAAGTGTATAGCCTCTCTCTAGCCTTTTTCTAATCTGTGTCTTGACTGTGTCTAGCCTGTGTCTAGCCTGTGCCTAACCTGTGCCTAGCTTGTACCCTAGCCTGTGCCTAGCCTGTGCCTAGCCTGTGCCTAGCCTGTGTCTAGCCTGTGTCTAGCCTGTGTCTAGCCTGTGTCTAGCAAGTGTTTAGCCTGTGTCTAGCCAGTGTTTAGCCTGTGTCTAGCCTGTGTCTAGCCTTTGTCGAGCCTGTGTCTAGCCTGTGTCTAGCGTGTGTCTAGCGTGTGTCTAGCCTGTGTCTACCCTGTGTCTACCCTGTGTCAAGCCTGTGTCTAGCCTGTGTCTACCCTGTGTCTAGCCTGTGTCTAGCCTGTGTCTAGCCTGTGTCTAGCCTGTGTCTAGCCTGTGCCTTGCCTGAGACTGGCATGTGCATAGCGTGTGCCTAGCCAGTGTCTGGCCAGTGCCTAGCCTGTGCCTAGCCAGTGTCTAGCCTTTGTCTAGCCTGTGCATAGCAAGAGTCTATCCTGTGCCTAGCCAGTGTATAGCCTGTGTCTAGCCTGTTTCTACCCTGTGTCTAGCCTGTGTCTAGCCTGTGTCTAGCCTGTGTCTAGCCTGTGTCTAGCCTGTGTCTAGCCTGTGTCTAGCCTGTGTCTAGCCTATGCCTAACCTGTGCCTAGCCTGTGCCTAGCCTGTGCCTAGCCTGTGCCTAGCCTGTGCCTAGCCTGTGCCTAGCCTGTGCCTAGCATGTGCCTAGCCTGTGCCTAGCCTGTGCCTAGCCTGTGTCTAGCCTGTGTCTAGCCTGTGTCTAGCCTGTGTCTAGCATGTGTTTAGCCTGTGTCTAGCCTGAGTTTAGCCTGTGTCTAGCCTGTGTCTAGCCTGTGTCTAGCCTGTGTCTAGCCTGTGTCTAGCCTGTGTCTAGCCTGTGTCTAGCCTGTGTCTACTCTGTGTCTACCCTGTGTCTACCCTGTGTCTAGCCTGTGTCTAGCCTGTGTCTAGCCTGTGTCTAGCCTGTGTCTAGCCTGTGTCTAGCCTGTGTCTAGCCTGTGCCTTGCCTGAGACTGGCATGTGCATAGCGTGTGCCTAGCCAGTTTCTAGCCAGTGCCTAGCCTGTGCCTAGCCAGTGTCTAGCCTTTGTCTAGCCTGTGCATAGCCAGAGTCTAGCCTGTGCCTAGCCAGTGTATAGCCTCTGTCTAGCCTTTTTCTAGTCTGTGTCTTGACTGTGTCTAGCCTGTGTCTAGCCTGTGCCTAACCTGTGCCTAGCTTGTGCCTAGCCTGTGCCTAGCTTGTGCCTAGCCTGTGTCTAGCCTGTGCCTAGCCTGTGTCTAGCCTGTGTCTAGCCTGTGTCTAGCCTGTGTCTAGCCTGTGTCTAGCATGTGTCTAGCCGGTGTCTAGCCTGTGTCTAGCCTCTGTCTAGCCTTTTCTAGTCTGTGTCTTGACTGTGTCTAGCCTGTGTCTAGCCTGTGCCTAACCTGTGCCTAGTTTGTGCCTAGCCTGTGCATAGCCTGTGCCTAGCCTGTGTCTAGCCTGTGTCTAGCCTGTGTCTAGCCTGTGTCTAGCCTGTGTCTAGCCTGTGTCTAGCCTGTGTCTAGCCTGTGTCTAGCCTGTGTCTAGCCTGTGTCTAGCCTGTCTCTAGCCTGTGTCCTGCCTGAGACTGGCATGTGCATAGCGTGTGCCTAGCCAGTGTCTAGCCTTTGTCTAGCCGGTGCATAGCCAGAGTCTAGCCTGTGCCTAGCCAGTGTATAGCCTCTGTCTGGCCTTTGTCTAGTCTGTGTCTTGACGGTGTCTAGCCTGTGTCTAGCCTGTGTCTAGCCTGTGTCTAGCCTGTGTCTAGCCTGTGTCTAGCCTGTGCCTAACCTGTGCCTAGTTTGTGCCTAGCCTGTGCATAGCCTGTGTCTAGCCTGTGCCTAGCCTGTGCCTAGCCTGTGTCTAGCCTGTGTCTAGCCTGTGTCTAGCCTGTGTCTAGCCTAAGTCTAGCCTGTGTCTAGCCTGTGTCTAGCCTGTGTCTAGCCTGTGTCTAGCCTGTGTCTAGCCTGTGTCTAGCCTGTGTCTAGCCTGTGACTTTCCTGAGACTGGCATGTGCATAGCGTGTGCCTAGCCAGTGTCTAGCCAGTGCCTAGCCAGTGTCTACCCTTTGTCTAGCCTGTGCATAGCAAGAGTCTAGCCTGTGCCTAGCCTGTGTCTAGCCTGTGTCTAGCCTGTGTCTAGCCTGTGTCTAGCCTGTGTCTAGCCTGTGTCTAGCCTGTGTCTAGCCTGTATCTAGCCTGTGTCTAGCCTGTGTCCAGCCTGTGCCTAGCCTGTGTTTAGCGTGTGTCTAGCCTGTGTCTAGCCTGTGTCTAGCCTGTGTCTATCCTGTGTCTAGCCTGTGTCTAGCCTGTGTCTAGCCTGTGTCTAGCCTGTGTCTAGCCTGTGTCAAGCCTGTGTCTAGCCTGTTCTAGCCTGTGTCTAGCCTGTGTCTAGCCTGTGTCTAGCCTGTGTCTAGCCTGTGTCTAGCCTGTGTCTAGCCTGTGTCTAGCCTGTGTCTAGCCTGTGTCTAGCCTGTGTCTAGCCTGTGTCTAGCCTGTGTCTAGCCTTTCTCTAGCCTGTGTCTTGCCTGAGACTGGCATGTGCATAGGTGTGCCTAGCCAGTGTCTAGCCAGTGTCTAGCCTGTGCCTAGCCAGTGTCTAGCCTGTGCCTAGCCAGTGTCTAGCCAGTGTCTAGCCTGTGCCTAGCCAGTGTCTAGCCAGTGCCTAGCCTGTGCCTAGCCAGTGCCTAGCCTGTGCCTAGCCAGTGTCTAGCCAGTGCCCAGCCTGTGCCTAGCCAGTGTCTAGCCAGTGCCTAGCCTGTGCCTAGCCAGTGTCTAGCCTTTGTCTAGCCTGTGCATAGCCAGAGTCTAGCCTGTGCCTAGCCAGTGTATAGCCTCTGTCTAGCCTTTTTCTAGTCTGTGTCTTGACTGTGTCTAGCCTGTGTCTAGCCTGTGCCTAACCTGAGCCTAGCTTGTGCCTAGCCTGTGCCTAGCTTGTGCCTAGCCTGTGTCTAGCCTGTGTCTAGCCTGTGTCTAGCCTGTGTCTAGCCTGTGTCTAGCCTGTGTCTAGCATGTGTCTAGCCTGTGTCTAGCCTGTGTCTAGCCTCTGTCTAGCCTTTTTCTAGCCTGTGTCTTGACTGTGTCTAGCCTGTGTCTAGCCTGTGCCTAACCTGTGCCTAGTTTGTGCCTAGCCTGTGCATAGCCTGTAGCCTAGCCTGTGTCTAGCCTGTGTCTAGCTCAGTGTCAGCCTGTGTCTAGCCTGTGTCTAGCCTGTGTCTAGCCTGTGTCTAGCCTGTGTCTAGCCTGTGTCTAGCCTGTGTCTAGCCTGTGTCTAGCCTGTGTTTAGCCTGTGTCTAGCCTGTTTCTAGCCTGTGTCTAGCCTGTGTCTAGCCTGTGTCTAGCCTGTGTCTAGCCTGTGTCTAGCCTGTGTCTAGCCTGTGTCTAGCCTGTGTCTAGCCTGTCTCTAGCCTGTGTCCTGCCTGAGAATGGCATGTGCATAGCGTGTGCCTAGCCAGTGTCTAGCCTTTGTCTAGCCGGTGCATAGCCAGAGTCTAGCCTGTGCCTAGCCAGTGTATAGCCTCTGTCTGGCCTTTGTCTAGTCTGTGTCTTGACGTTGTCTAGCCTGTGTCTAGCCTGTGTCTAGCCTGTGTCTAGCCTGTGTCTAGCCTGTGCCTAACCTGTGCCTAGTTTGTGCCTAGCCTGTGCATAGCCTGTGCCTAGCCTGTGTCTAGCCTGTGTCTAGCCTGTGTCTAGCCTGTGTCTAGCCTGTGTCTAGCCTGTGTCAGCCTGTGTCTAGCCTGTGTCTAGCCTGTGTCTAGCCTGTGTCTAGCCTGTGTCTAGCCTGTGTCTAGCCTGTGTTTAGCCTGTGTCTAGCCAGGTCTAGCCTGTGTCTAGCCTGTGTCTAGCCTGTGTCTAGCCTGTGTCTAGCCTGTGTCTAGCCTGTGTCTAGCCTGTGTCTAGCCTGTGTCTAGCCTGTGTCTAGCCTGTGTCTAGCCTGTGTCTAGCCTGTGTCTAGCCTGTGTCTAGCCTAAGTCTAGCCTGTGTCTAGCCTGTGTCTAGCCTGTGTCTAGCCTGTGTCTAGCCTGTGTCTAGCCTGTGTCTAGCCTGTGTCTAGCCTGTGTCTAGCCTGTGACTTTCCTGAGACTGGCATGTGCATAGCGTGTGCCTAGCCAGTGTCTAGCCAGTGCCTAGCCAGTGTCTACCCTTTGTCTAGCCTGTGCATAGCAAGAGTCTAGCCTGTGCCTAGCCTGTGCCTAGCCTGTGTCTAGCCTGTGTCTAGCCTGTGTCTAGCCTGTGTCTAGCCTGTGTCTAGCCTGTGTCTAGCCTGTGTCTAGCCTGTGTCTAGCCTGTGTCTAGCCTGTGTCTAGCCTGTGTCTAGCCTGTGTCCAGCCTGTGCCTAGCCTGTGTTTAGCGTGTGTCTAGCCTGTGTCCAGCCTGTGCCTAGCCTGTGTTTACGTGTGTGTCTAGCCTGTGTCTAGCCTGTGTCTAGCCTGTGTCTAGCCTGTGTCTAGCCTGTGTCTAGTCTGTGTCCATCCTGTGTCTAGCCTGTGTCTAGCCTGTGTCTAGCCCAGGTCTAGCCTGTGTCTAGCCTGTGTCTAGCCTGTGTCTAGCCTGTGTCTAGCCTGTGTCTAGCCTGTGTCTAGCCTGTTCTAGCCTGTGTCTAGCCTGTGTCTAGCCTGTGTCTAGCCTGTGTCTAGCCTGTGTCTAGCCTGTGTCTAGCCCAGTGTCTAGCCTGTCTAGCCTGTGTCTAGCCTGTGTCTAGCCTGTGTCTAGCCTGTGTCTAGCCTGTGTCTAGCCTGTTTCTAGCCTGTGTCTAGCCTGTGTCTAGCCTGTGTCTAGCCTGTTTCTAGCCTGTGTCTAGCCTGTGTCTAGCCTGTGTCTAGCCTGTGTCTAGCCTGTTTCTAGCCTGTGTCTAGCCTGTGTCTAGCCTGTGTTCAGCCTGTGTCTAGCCTGTGTCTAGCCAGTGTCTAGCTAGTGCCTAGCCTGTGCCTAGCCAGTGTCTAGCCAGTGCCTAGCCTGTGCCTAGCCAGTGTCTAACCTTTGTCTAGCCTGTGCATAGCCAGAGTCTAGCCTGTGCCTAGCCAGTGTATAGCCTCTGTCTAGCCTTTTTCTAGTCTGTGTCTTGGACTGTGTCTAGCCTGTGTCTAACCTGTGCCTAACCTGTGCCTAGCTTGTGCCTAGCCTGTGCCTAGCCTGTGCCTAGCCTGTGTCTAGCCTGTGTCTAGCCTGTGTCTAGCCTGTGTCTAGCCTGTGTCTAGCCTGTGTCTAGCCTGTGTCCATCCTGTGTCTAGCATGTGTCTAGCCTGTGTCTAGCCTGTGTCTAGCTTCTGTCTAGCCTTTTTCTAGTCTGTGTCTTGACTGTGTCTAGCCTGTGTCTAACCTGTGCCTAACCTGTGCCTAGCTTGTGCCTAGCCTGTGCCTAGCCTGTGCCTAGCCTGTGTCTAGCCTGTGTCTAGCCTGTGTCTAGCCTGTGTCTAGCCCTGTGTCTAGCCTGGGTCTAGCTCTGTGTCTAGCCTGTGTCTAGCCTGTGTCTAGCCTGTGTCTAGCCTGTGTCTAGTCTGTTTCTAGCCAGGTCAAGCCTGTGTCTAGCCTGTGTCTAGCCTGTGTCTAGCCTGTGTCTAGCCCTGTGTCTAGCCTGTGTCAAGTCTGTGTCTAGCCTGTGTCTAGCCTGTGTCTAGCCTGTGTTTAGCCAGTGTCTAGTCTGTGCCAAGCCAGTGTCTAGCCTGTGTGTAGCCTGTGTCAAGCCTGTGTCTAGCCTGTGTCAAGCCTGTGTCTAGCCTGTGTCTAGCCTGTGTCTAGCCTGTGTCTAGCCTGTGTCTAGCCTGTGTCAAGTCTGTGTCTAGCCTGTGCCTAGTCAGTGTCTAACCTGTGTCTAGCCTGTGCCTTGCCTGTCACTGGCATGTTCATAGCCTGTGCCTTGCCAGTGTCTAGCCTGAGTCTAGCCTGTGCCTTGCCTGAGACTGGCATAGGCATAGCCAGAGTCTACCCTGTGCCTAGCAAGTGTATAGCCTCTGTCTAGCCTTTTTCTAATCTGTGTCTTGACTGTGTCTAGCCTGTGTCTAGCCCATGCCTAACCTGTGCCTAGCCTGTGCCTAGCCTGTGCCTAGCCTGTGCCTAGCCTGTGCCTAGCCTGTGCCTAGCCTAGCCCAGCCCAGCATGTGCCCAGCCTGTGCCTAGCATGTGCCTAGTGCCTAGCCTGTGCCTAGCCTGTGTCTAGCCTGTGTCTAGCCTGTGTCTAGCCTGTGTCTAGCCTGTGTCTAGCCTGTGTCTAGCCTGAGTTTAGCCTGAGGTCTAGCCTGTGTCTAGCCTGTGTCTAGCCTGTGTCTAGCCTGTGTCTAGCCTGTGTCTAGCCTGTGTCTAGCCTGTGTCTAGCCTGGGTCTCACCCCTGTGTCCACCCTGTGTCTACCCTGTGGTTCAGCCTGTGTCTAGCCTGTGTAGCTAGCTCAGCCTGTGTCCAGCCTGTGTCTAGCCTGTGCCTTGCCTGAGACTGGCATGTGCATAGCGTGTGCCCAGCCAGTTTCTAGCCAGTGCCTAGCCTGTGCCTAGCCAGTGTCTAGCCTTTGTCTAGCCTGTGCATAGCAAGAGCTCTAGCCTGTGCTTAGCCAGTGTCTAGCCTGTGTCTAGCCTGTGCCTTGCCTGAGATTTGCATGTGCATAGTGTGTGCCTAGCTGTCTAGCCTGTGTCTAGAGCCAGTGTCTAGCTCAGCACCTGTGTCTAGCCCGTCAGTGTCTAGCCTGTGTCAAGCCTGTGCTAAGCCTGTGCCTAGTCTGTGCCAAGCCAGTGTCTAGCCCTGTCTAGCCTGTGTCTAGCCTCTGTCTAGCCTGTGTCTAGCCTG
>JAEIHA010000943.1:0-109199 GCA_018904595.1 Zaprionus indianus
ATATAAAGTAGCTATTAAAGAAAAATTCCTAATGTCCCATATTCCTATATATATAAGGAATTTTTCTTTAATAGCAACTTTATATATATATATATATATATGAATACGATTGAACAACCAAATTTCCTAATTGCACCTTATCCCGACAATAATGGCCAAACTATTAACGAAAATATTGAAGGAAAATTCTATTTACGTAACAACTATGTTCTAAATATGGCCGTCAGCCATCAGGACAGCAAGGGGAACCAAATGTAACCACAGTTTTGGCTGGGGTACTTGCCGCCCTTTCTCCTACTGACGGAAGTGCGGCTATACGCTCCACGTGAGGGCGGCTGGAAACAGGCCCCTAGCACGGTCATGTCTCTGCTAGGGGTGCTGATTAATTGTAGTCAGGCGAAGATTGTGAATCTATAAATCACCCCAATCCAAGGCGGAACAGCATACGATAATAGATGCTTGGCCGGGGGGTAGCCCGGTCTCTAGTATGCAGACTCTGGATACCTGTCGCCCTCCAGTTTCATTTAGACTTCCCGCCTACTCGTGGGATAAAATTTTATGGATCTATTTAACTTACAAAACAAGCCTGATGCGGCTTTGAAAGCATCAACCCAGCGTGAAGCCTTCACGGTCGACCCCAAAACCAGCACTGCAGCTATTGGGCTGCTGGCTTCCACCCCCCAATACTACGGGTTTCGACGCTAGTAATCCGGAGGACTCGGACAGGCCACGAACTCCCTTGGACATTGAGTTCGCTAGTGCTGCCTTATTGTCCAACAACTGCTCAGACATGCAGCAGACCGTCGAGGTGATGTCCTCCAACGCTGAAGCTAAAGGTGATCTGATCAGCTTTGCTGACGACGCTTGTGTGGCCTCTCAGAGGCCAGGCCTCACGAAAGGAGGCTCCCAAATCCAGACTCTACGACTAGACTCGGGGAACGCCTTCGTCAAAATGAAAATTTAAAGCTGATGGAGGAAACAGTGTTCCCTAGAGCTTATCTCATTCGAGAGCACTTCCCCAACACCGCTGAACCACCCGCCACCATTCTGGTGTACTTGGGTCTCCAGAATTTGGAACTCCACGGAGCTGTGGCGGATGGTACACCACAGCCTTAACGGCAAAACGACACACCTCGCGATGATGGTCGACGAGAAGTCGTATAAGGCTCTGATGGAACTCAAGGGTAATGTTAAATTCCGCTTTGGCAGAGTTAAACTTATCCTCAAGAGCCCCGCCGTCAGGGCCTGCCCCACTCCTGCCCTGCCCCCTTCCCCAACTCCAATCTCCCCTCCTATCAGCGCTCCTCCAGCAATGGCAACGGTGGTTTCCACCGGCGTGACATCAGTGGCTGACGGTCCGGTGGCGCCTACCAGCGCCGTAGCCGTAGTGGCGCCGACCAACATCCCCAAACCCCAAGTCATTGTGGTGACTGCCCCCAAGCGCACAGCGGGTGGTTGGCAGCGGACGGCCCGTTGTCCCTACAAGGCCCACCACCAGCTCAGTGCGAAAACCTCCCGCAAGGACTCCTCCGTCAACCGTGCTCGCAATGGCGACCTCCCCGAACAGTTCCTCCAGACTGCCGAAGGGCATCCGAGGCAACGATTCTCGAGGGAGCAAGGCAGGTGGCCTTGTCAAAAAGGCCCTGAAGGAGGATGCCGAGCGCCATCTGCGAAGAATCAATCAACCTGGCTCTCGTCCAAGAGCCTTGGTTGATCGGTGGCCATATTCCTAGACTATCATGCGGATCATGTAAGTTAATATATGACCGCATGCCCCTCGCACTGCTATTATTGTAAATAACAATGTGAGACACTTCCCTTTACCAAATTTCATCCACAGAGACCTGGTGGCAACGGCTATTGAGGTAGCCACGGCTGAGGGTGTCCGGGAAGTAGTGATCGCCTCTGCCTATTTCGCGGGCAATGCCGCCAGCAAACAAGTCGCTCATGATCGGCTGCGATGCCAATTCGCATCACACAATCTGGGGTAACAGCGACATAAACAAACGTGGTGAGTCCCTTTTAGAGTATCTATTGAGTTGTCAATTAGACGTTGCTAACATAGGGTGTAAGCCAACCTTTATTAACGCCATTAGGGAAGAGGTTTTGGACCTTACCCTAGCCAGTAACTCTATTGTGAGTTCGCTGGTGAACTGGCGGATCACAGACGAAGCCACCTTGTCGGACCATCAGCACATCAGGTTCGACCTTCCTGGCCAAGTCGAGTTCCGTCAGAACTCCATCTGTCCCAAAAAGTCCAATTGGGAGTATTTCAAAGCCGCCGTGGCTTTTAAAGCAGACTTGTTGATCACCAACCAAAATTCTATCAGTGATAATTCAAATTCTATCATTGAGATAGAACTTGCTGCCAACCTGCTTCAAGATGTTCTAATCATATCTTTCGAGGACAGCTCTGTTCGGAAGACCTTTAAAGGTCAACCGAAAAGTTCCATGGTGGAACGAGGAACCATCTGTTCAAAGAAGGAAGGTTAGAAGCCTATTCAATAGGGCCAGATCTAACCGCGTCAGTTGGGATGTCAGTAGGGACGCTCTAGCTAAGTATAATAAAATTATTAGAAGTGCTAAACGCGATACGTGGCGCAGCTACTGTGGTAGCATTGAATCGCTGCCAGAGGCAGCGAAACTGCACAAAGTATTAGCTAAAGGATCGTATAATGGTATGGGCTTCTTAAAAGAGCAGACGGCTCTTTCACTCAAGATCGCAGGGATGCACTTGACCTTCTACTTCAAGTCCACTTCCCAGGTTCGCTGGCGAGCCCAGATCTATCAAGTCACGATGACGTCACTATTGTCAGCGGACTCACGTGAATCCAGTTTATCAGGAACCATCTTCGACCCTGAAAAGGTCAAATGGGCTGTAGATTCCTTCGCTCCCTTCAAAGCCCCAGGAAGCCATCAAATCTATCCACAAACCAGCTTAGATCACATCCTCGGTCCGCTGGTTGGCCTTTTTAGAGCTAGTTTTACTTGGGGATACATACCTATCTCTTGGAGGAGAGTCAATGTGGTATTCATTCCAATTCAAGGGAATCGTCTCCCTGACCATTCTAAATCATATTGGCCGATCAGACATGTTGGAATAAATGTGTATGCCTTAATATGAATAAGAATGAATCAGCTGATCGCGAATAATGTTATATAATGTTAAATAACATAATTATGCCACTTACCCTAAGAATGTTAAATTGAATGTGCACGAAGCACACAGTTAAAAAGCAACAATAAATAATTTAACTAAAATAAAGCAATCCACTTTATTATCAACATGGTAGCAGAGCAAGGTTAGAAAAAATTAATCCAAGGTTAGAAAAAATAATCCAATGTGTAAAACTAAATCCAAGTTTTATAAAAATAAATGCTGTTCAAGTGAAGCGACAAAAGGAAAAAGTGTATAAGACATAAAAAAAGGAAAAACAATATTAAAAGTGCGAACTATTAAGAAATACGAATACGAAAAAAAGACTATTGACAAATGCTAAGCAATTAAACGGAAAACCATTAAAAACATAAACTAAAAGGATTCGATGGAAACAGATTAAAATTTAAAAATCCACGTGCACGCTTTTTATAAAATTACATGGAAGTAGAAAATTGTGACCCTATATGAAAATGTGCAAAAAATGAATGACAGAGAAAGAGACATAAAAGAAGTGTGCAAAAAGATTAAAATTGAAGCGGGAAAAATGAGTGCAAACACAAAAATCGAAAACATTGTTATGCCTATATTCGATGGGGGAAATTTTGGAAGCTGGAAGTTCAGACTAATGACAATACTAGAATACAAAGAGTGCAAAGAAACAGCAGTGCGAACAAGAACAAGAGAAGATAATGAAACAACATTGATGAAAACAGATTTAAAAGCAAAAACAATTTTAATCAGTACAATATTAGACAAACAGTTAGAATATGTTAGTGAGTGCCAAACGACATTATAAATTATGAACAAGTTAAACGAAATGTATTCGACAAAGTCAACAGCCCTGCAAATACTGTGTAGAGGAAAAATCGACGCAATCAAACTAAAAGACTATGAAACAGTGGAAGAATTTTTTATAGAATTCGAGAAAGCAGTGAATAAATTTAAAAACGCTGGAGGCACCATAGGTGAAAACGAAAAAATGCGGTATCTGTTAAAAGCGCTACCAACAAGCTACAGTTAATTGGAGACTTCTTAGATGTGATTCCGGAAGCACAACGAACGGTAGAGTACGTAAAATCAAAAGTCAAAGAAAAAAGCCTAAACAGATGTCCAGCAGACAGACAAAATAACGTAAGCACATTTAACGCCAAAAATAAAAAATATTGCTATGTGTGTGGCAAAACAGGTCATATTCAGAGGGACTGCTGGCATGCTAAGCAAAATGCGAGAGGCGAAAACAAACAACAACAACAATACAACAGGCGAGATCAGAATACGAATCAATGAGGCGGTCGAGGCAGAGGTCAACATCATGGAAATGGTCGCGGGCGTGGAACTGGACGTGGACA
Source organism: Zaprionus indianus (assembly GCA_018904595.1). NCBI lineage: Eukaryota > Metazoa > Arthropoda > Insecta > Diptera > Drosophilidae > Zaprionus > Zaprionus indianus. The sequence continues at coordinate 4,510 of JAEIHA010000943.1, forward strand.
TTACTCAGGGAGACGGGAACCAAGGAAGACAACAAGAAAACAGCGACGGCGTACAGTCGTGGACAATAAGAATGATAAGAAACGAAAAAATAATAAATTTTATTAACAGCGAAATTAGCAACGAAACTACAGTAAATTGGTTATTAGATAGTGGATGCACTGATCACATTATAAACGATTGTAGCCTTTTTAAGAACTGTGTAACTTTGAAAAATCCTATTGATGTTAAAGTAGCCGATGGCAAACAATTGCAAGTGTCCAAAATTGGAAAGGTAGAAACATATTTTAAAACTTACAAAAATTTGATCGATATAAAAAATGTATACTTCGTAAAAGGCATAAAACAAAATTTGCTAAGCATATGAAAGATAACTAAAAATAAATGTACAGTCGTAGCCAGAAATAGTCTGCGTCTGCGTATGAATATGTCGAATTAACTTTATCTCCCATTAGAGCGTAGCGCGTTTCAAACTGTTCACAGGCGGTTCCTCAAGCAAAACTGCCCTGCTCGTATTCTAACAGCCTATACGAAACCTTCGAACCACACTCGTCGGCAACGTCGCATCGCCTTGCAACTAAACAGGCAACACGGCGTTGTCGCACCGCTCCAACGGTACTTGCCGAAAAACGACGGACAAACCGTGCAGTTAAACAGACGACACGGCGTTGTCACACCGCTGCAACGGTACTTGCAGAAAAACGACGGACACACCGTGCAATTAAACAGGCGTCACGGCGTTGTCGCACCGTTCTAACGGTACTTGCAGAAAAACGACGGACAACCACAATGCAAAGACGCAACACATAATATGATGAAATAATTCGAGGTCATGCGTAATGTTCTACTACTACTACTACTATTACCCCGACACGGCCATCCTGACTCTAACACGACCTCGTGTTCCATTCAATTCGTATAAACTTATCAAGTTAATTTCACAAAACAGTATCAAGCCTTCTTAACCAATATCTTTACATAATTCGTACTATAATGTAATTTTTAACAAAATCAATTATTCTTCTTCATTCAACATTACAAATTCAATGCCCCACACGCCATGATCAAAACAAACATCAGTTTGTTTTGCACTTGTGCTTGCATTATTTATCTGGTCTTGTTACTTTGCCATTTTCTTTGGCCAGCAGTAAATCTTTCATCACCTTTATTGGTGTGCTTCACTTTCTTCAGTGGCTTCAACATTTTCATTTTGCTCTCTTCACACACATTCAACTCCTCGGGCACTTGCCCCTCTGCCATTTTTCTCAAATCTTCATGTCGATATTTATAATTTCTTTTATTGGTTAAGGACTTTAAAGTGTACCTGTCACCCTCCAGAACCTGTATTATTTCAAATCTGTACAGTACTACATATTCCATTATTGCCTATGCCTTTCAACATAACAACATTATTAAATCTTTTACCAGAAAATTTAGTACTTAGCTTTTCTTTCAAAATAATTTCAACGGTGTTACACCACGACGAAGCGATTGCGCCTGCCTTGTCTGGGTTGAATTTAGGTAGTTGCACCGCTTTACTTTGCCCCGCATCAGATGCCGTTTTTTTGTATGGCCCGCACAAGTTCAATTAAATTTTTATTTTGCATTTCCATAATTGTTCGCCATGGTCCATCTATTGTTGAAGGTATAGGACCCGATCCCACTTCTGATGTCGAATTAACTTTATCTCCCATTGGAGCGTAGCGCGTTTCAAACTGTTCACAGGCGGTTCCTCAAGCAAAACTGCCCTGCTCGTTTTCTAACAGCCTATACGAAACCTTCGAACCACCTGCAACACGGCGTTGTCGCCCCGCTCCAACGGTACTTGCCGAAAAACGACGGACACACCGTGCAGTTAAACAGACGACACGGCGTTGTCACACCGCTGCAACGGTACTTGCAGAAAAACGACGGACACACCGTGCAATTAAACAGGCGTCACGGCGTTGTCGCACCGTTCTAACGGTACTTGCAGAAAAACGACGGACAACCAAAAATAAAAAATATTGCTATGTGTGTGGCAAAACAGGTCATATTCAGAGGGACTGCTGGCATGCTAAGCAAAATGCGAGAGGCGAAAACAAACAACAACAACAATACAACAGGCGAGATCAGAATACGAATCAATGAGGCGGTCGAGGCAGAGGTCAACATCATGGAAATGGTCGCGGGCGTGGAACTGGACGTGGACATTACTCAGGAGACGGGAACCAAGGAAGACAACAAGAAAACAGCGACGGCGTACAGTCGTGGACAATAAGAATGATAAGAAATGAAAAAATAATAAATTTTATTAACAGCGAAATTAGCAACGAAACTACAGTAAATTGGTTATTAGATAGTGGATGCACTGATCACATTATAAACGATTGTAGACTTTTTTAGAACTGTGTAACTTTGAAAAATCCTATTGATGTTAAAGTAGCCGATGGCAAACAATTGCAAGTGTCCAAAATTGGAAAGGTAGAAACATATTTTAAAACTTACAAAAATTTGATCGATATAAAAAATGTATACTTCGTAAAAGGCATAAAACAAAATTTGCTAAGCATATGAAAGATAACTAAAAATAAATGTACAGTCGTAGCCAGAAATAGTGATATAAAAATCTAAAACGAAAAATGAGAATTGTTGACAGTTGCGAATAAAATTGATAGTTTATATAATGTTAAAAGGTTCATGCTAAAAAATAAAACAAATGAAATATATACAAATGTAACTAAATTAACTGAAAAAGAAAAAATGGCACAGGGCACTAGGCCACGTAAATTTTCAATATTTGAATAGAATTATTAAGAATAAAATGCTAGATGGTCTGCCAGATAAAATCGAGAATACCGAAATGAATACAAAGTAAAATGTCAAACGAACCATTCGAGAACAATAAAAAAGAAAACTAAAGAAACATTAGAGTTAATACATGCAGACTTAAACGGACCACATAGCACAACAGGTTATTGTGGGGAAAAATAGTTTTTGACATTCGTTGACGACTTTAGTAAATGCGCGAGAATATATTGTATTAAACATAAATCTGAAACGGCGAGCTGCTTAAAAGAATATGTAAATAATGTTGAGACTCAATTCAGTAAAAAACAAAACAAATTCAATGCGATAACGGTAAAGAATATATGAATAGAGAGATATTAAATTTAGTAAAATATAAAGGAATTCAGTTAACTACATGCCCACCGTATGTACACGAATTAAACGGCGTAGCAGAAAGATATAATAGATCGACAATGGATATTGGTAGGTGCTTGATGAGAGAGGCAAACATACATAGGCGATATTGGCCAGAATTGATGAACACAGTAGCTTATTTAAAAAATCGAACAATCGCAAATACAGCAGTAAATAAAAGCCCATACGAAATATTTATATATAAAACCAAATGTAGAAAATTTAAAAATATACGGGAGTAGAGTTTTTGTTAGAGTTCCAGAAGTACGCAGAAAGAGTAAATGGGATAACAAATCGGAAATAGGAGTTTTAGTTGGATATAATACAAACGGATATAGAGTTTTACTAAATAATAGAGTAATAAACGCAAGACATGTTCAAGTTGTGGAAGAAAAAACAAAATTAATTTGCCTAGATAAAAACCAGCAGAATGATAATGAAAATGAAATAAATGAAAATGAAGAAGATGATGAAGATAACACTAAGACAGACGAACTAAATGACATGGACGAAGTTAATTCAAAAACAAGGGCAACAGTCGAGCGGCACGCGACAGTGGGATACCCTTCGACCTTTTTGAAACGTAAAGAGTCAATAATTGTACAATACTTCTACTTAATAGAAATATCGTAACGTAAGCCTTTGTATGCGTCTGCGTATGAATACATGTACATGCGTGTATCATTTTATTGGTCAAGCACAAATGTATGTATGTGTGTGTGCGTTTGAATGCAAAAAATGCGTGTGCATGAGAAGAACTCGCATTCTCTTTCCTTTTCTTTCCTACATGAGCATTGCAATGACGTCACAGCATGCTGGTCTGTATATAAAATCAAAGCGAACAAGGTTTTTGTTTAATAGCATCTGTGTTTGTTGTCCGATCGGATTGAAATTTTGACTTTATGTTGGTAAAATAATTAGCTTAGTATAGTCTTCCCCAGAATGTTGTATCTTTTATATGTCGCTCGCAAATCAGCTAAAAAAATGAAATTATTGATTTGCGTGGGCGGGGGGCGTGGCACCCAACATTTGAAATAAACTTCACCTGTCACTGATAAACAGAAACCTTCATGCCAAATTTGGTGTCTCTAGCTTTTATAATAGCTGAGATCTGTGTGTTCATCCGGACATCCAGACATCCAGACATCCGGACAGACAGATAGACATGGCTTAATCGACTTGGCTAGTGATCCTGAGCAAGAATATATATACTTTGTGGGGTCTCCCACGCCTCCTTCTGCCTGTTACATACATTTGCACAAAGTTAGTATACCCTTTTTTGACCATTTTCAATGGTCGAAGGGTATAACTAGCGATGAAAGCGAGAGTGAGGAGAACAAAGAACATTTAACAGTACAGAGAAAATCAAATATAAATAAAAGACCAGTAAATCTATATGGTAACCCAGTAACACATTTTATTTATATCAATTATGTAAATGCAATTGTACCAAACACTTACGGAGAGGGGACGAATAGTAATGAAAAGAAAGAATGGCTCAAAGCAATGAACACAGAAATGCAGTGCTTAAATAAAAATAATACATGGCAAATTGTAGAAAAACCGATAAACAAAAAGATTATAGATGTTAAATGGGTGTACAAAAAGAAAAGTGATGGGACATACAAAGCCAGACTAGTAGTAAGAGGTTTCCAACAAAGAAAACTACTAGAAATTGTATATTCACCAGTAGGAACAAGAGCAACAGTCGAGCGGCACGCGACAGTGGGATACCCTTCGACCTTTTTGAAACGTAAAGAGTCAATAATTGTACAATACTTCTACTTAATAGAAATATCGTAACGTAAGCCTTTGTATGCGTCTGCGTATGAATATGTCGAATTAACTTTATCTCCCATTAGAGCGTAGCGCGTTTCAAACTGTTCACAGGCGGTTCCTCAAGCAAAACTGCCCTGCTCGTTTTCTAACAGCCTATACGAAACCTTCGCACCACACTCGGCGGCAACGTCGCATCGCCGTGCAACTAAACAGGCAACACGGCGTTGTCGCCCCGCTCCAACGGTACTTGCCGAAAAACGACGGACACACCGTGCAGTTAAACAGACGACACGGCGTTGTCACACCGCTGCAACGGTACTTGCAGAAAAACGACGGACACACCGTGCAATTAAACAGGCGTCACGGCGTTGTCGCACCGTTCTAACGGTACTTGCAGAAAAACGACGGACAACCACAATGCAAAGACGCAACACATAATATGATGAAATAATTCGAGGTCATGCGTAATGTTCTACTACTACTACTACTATTACCCCGACACGGCCATCCTGACTCTAACACGACCTCGTGTTCCATTCAATTCGTATAAACTTATCAAGTTAATTTCACAAAACAGTATCAAGCCTTCTTAACCAATATCTTTACATAATTCGTACTATAATGTAATTTTTAACAAAATCAATTATTCTTCTTCATTCAACATTACAAATTCAATGCCCCACACGCCATGATCAAAACAAACATCAGTTTGTTTTGCACTTGTGCTTGCATTATTTATCTGGTCTTGTTACTTTGCCATTTTCTTTGGCCAGCAGTAAATCTTTCATCACCTTTATTGGTGTGCTTCACTTTCTTCAGTGGCTTCAACATTTTCATTTTGCTCTCTTCACACACATTCAACTCCTCGGGCACTTGCCCCTCTGCCATTTTTCTCAAATCTTCATGTCGATATTTATAATTTCTTTTATTGGTTAAGGACTTTAAAGTGTACCTGTCACCCTCCAGAACCTGTATTATTTCAAATCTGTACAGTACTACATATTCCATTATTGCCTATGCCTTTCAACATAACAACATTATTAAATCTTTTACCAGAAAATTTAGTACTTAGCTTTTCTTTCAAAATAATTTCAACGGTGTTACACCACGACGAGGCCGTCAGCCGTCAGAGAGAGCAAGGGGAATTAAATTTAACCACAGCTCTGGCTGGGGTAAGTGCCGTCCTTGCTCCTACTGACGGAAGTGCGGCTATACTCTCCACGTGAGGGCGGCTGGAAGCAGGCCCCTAGCACGGTCATGTCTCTGCTAGGGGTGCTGACTAATTGTAGTCGGGCGAAGATCGTGAATCTATAAATCACCCCAATCCAAGGCGGAACAGCATACGCTAATGGATGCATGGCCGGGGGGTAGCCCGGTCTCTAGTATGCGGACTCTGGATACCTGTCGCCCTCCAGTTTCATTTAGACATCCCACGGCAAGCGGGCTATGTCGTGGGTGACCTTCTCTTCCCGCCTACTCGTGGGATCAATTTTTATGGATCTTTTTAACTTAAAAAACAAGCCTGATGCGGCTTTGAACGCATCAACCCAGGGCGAAGCCTTCACGGCCGACCCCAATACCAGCACTGCAGCTGTTGGGCTGCTGGCATCCACCCCCAATACCACGGGTCTCGACCCTGGTACTCCGGGGGACTCGGACAGGCCACGAACTCCCTTGGACACTGAGTTCGCTAGTGCTGCCTTCTCGTCCAACAACTGCTCAGTCACGCAGCAGACCGTCGAGGTGATGTCCTCCGACGCCGAAGCTGAGGGTGACCTGATCAGCTTTGCTGACGACGCTTCCGTGGCCTCTCAGAGGTCAGGTCTCACGGAAGCTGGCTCCCAAATCCAGACTCTGCGACTGGACTCGGGGAACGCCTTCGTCAAACTGAAGACCCGCGAGAAGAAGCTCTTCAAAGCTGCACTCGCAAAGGGTTCGAGCAGAGCAGAGGCTCTGGCTATCGCCACTGCGCCCCCCGCGGAAACCAAGGCTAAGCGGATGCGCGGTGACGATACCATCCCCGAACCCCAAGGGTCCTCAAAGAAGCCCAAAAGACTCATGTGGAGTCCACAAAGCCACTCTTCAGCCAAGTGGCAAGCAGGGTGAAATTGGGCTTCACTTCGGCTGACCCCACTAAACCTCTTACACCGGAGCATATGGCCACGGTGCAAGAGAGCATCCTAAAGGCGATGCGGCTGCCTTTCACATCAGAAGTCGGCCCAGGTTTCGAGGCTTGTATACCCCGAAACGAGTGGCTGCTCCTGGTGTGCGAGAACAGCAGCACTGCTGATTGGGTCAAGGAAGCTTTTGGACATATCAAGTCCATCAGCGGCCTTGATTTAAAGTTGTTGGAGGAAGCAGAGTTCCCAAGAGCTCACCTCATTAGAGGTTACTTCCCCAACAGCGCGCAATACACACCCGCCGAGATTGTGGAATACTTGGGTATCCAAAATCGAGAGCTCTCTACGGAGCTGTGGCGGGTGGTGCAACACAGCCTCAACGGCAATACGACACACCTCGCGATGATGGTCGACGAGAAGTCGTATAAGGCTCTGACGGACATTAAGGGTAATGTGAAATTCCGCTTTGGCAGGTTCAAGCTTATCCTTAAGAACTCCGCCGTCAGGGCCTCCCCCCGCTCCTGCTCCCTCCCCCTCCCCATCTCCAACCCCCCTCCCGTCAGCGATCCTCCAGCGGCGGTGACGGTGGGCCCTACCGGCGTGACAGCTGTGGCTAACGCTCCTGTGGCGTCCACCAGCGCCGCAGCTGCAGTGGCGCTGACAAAACCCATCCCCAAACCCCCAGTCATAGTGGTGACTGCCCCCAAGCCCACAGCGGACCGTACTAAGCCGGTGGTTGGCAGCGGACGCCCCGTCGTCCATTCCAGGCCCTCCACTGGCATAGTGCGGAGACCCCCCCGCAAGGGCCCCTCCGGCGACCGTGGTCGCAAGGCGACCTCCCCCGAGTGGTTCCTCCAGACTGCCGAAGGGCATCCGAGGCAACGACTCTCGGGGGGCAAGGCAGGTGGCCTTGTCAAAAAGGCCCTAAAGGAGGATGCCGAGCGCCATTAAGGTGCTCCAGGCGAACCTGCACCACGCCAGAGGAGCGTCTGCCACCCTGTGCAGGGTCGTCTGCGAAGAGCAAATCAACCTGGCTCTCGTCCAGGAGCCATGGTTGATCGGTGGCCACATCCGTGGACTATCATGCGGATCATGTAAGTTGATATATGACCGCACGGGAGGTGCCCCTCGCACTGCTATTATTGTTAATAGCAATGTGAGACACTTCCCTTTAACAAATTTCATCCACAGAGACCTGGTGGCAACGGCTATTGAGATAGCCACGGCTGAGGGCGTCCGGGAGGTTGTGATCGCCTCTGCCTACTTCCCGGGCGACGTGGATGACGTTCCCCCACAGAGGTTCAGCGGCTGGTGGAGTTCTGCCCCTTAAACAACAAGCCGCTCGTGATCGGCTGTGATGCCAACGCGCATCACACGATCTGGGGAAGCAGTGACGTCAACAAACGTGGTGAGTCCCTTTTAGAATATCTATTGTGTTGTCAATTAGATGTTGCTAACATAGGGTGTAAGCCAACATTCATTAATGCCATTAGGGAAGAGGTTCTGGATCTTACCCTAGTCAGTAACTCTATTGGGAGTTCACTGGTGAACTGGCGGGTCACAGACGAAGCCACGTTGTCGGACCATCAGCACATCAGGTTCGACCTACCTGGCCAAGTCGAGATCCGTCAGAACTCCTTCTGCCCCAAAAAGACCAAGTGGGATCTTTTTAAAGCCTCTGTGGCTTTTAAAGCAGATTTGTTGATCAGCAACCCAAGTTCTATTAGTGAGATAGAACTTGCTGCCAACCTGCTTCAAGATGTGCTCATCACATCCTTCGAGGACAGCTCTGTTCGGAAGACCCTAGAGGTCAACCGTAAAGTTCCATGGTGGAACGAGGAACTATCCGCACAACGAAGGAAGGTTAGAAGCCTTTTCAATAGGGCCAAAGCTAATCGTGTCAGCTGGGACGTCTATAGGGACGCCCTAACTAATTATAATAAAAACATTAGACGTGCCAAACGCGATACGTGGCGCAGCTACTGTGGTAGCATTGAATCGCTACCGGAGGCAGCGAGACTCCACAAAGTATTAGCTAAAGGGTCGTCTAATGGTATAGGGCTTCTTAAAAGAGCAGATGGCTCTTTCACCCAAGATCGCAGGGAGGCACTTGATCTTCTGCTTCAAGTCCACTTCCCAGGTTCGGTGGCGAACCCAGATCCATCCAGTCAAGATGACGTCACCACGTCACCGGACTCACGTGGCTCCAATTTATCGGGAACCATCTTCGACCCTGAAAAGGTCAAATGGGCTGTAGATTCCTTCGCTCCCTTCAAAGCCCCAGGGGGCGATCAAATCTTCCCAGCCCTTTTACAAAACAGCCTGGATCATATTCTCGATCCGCTGGTCGGCCTGTTTAGAGCTAGTCTCACTTGGGGATACATACCCGTCTCTTGGAGGAGAGTCAATGTGGTATTCATTCCCAAACAGGGGAATCGTCCCCAGGACCAGCCCAAATCCTATCGGCCGATCAGTCTCACCTCCTTCCTGCTTAAGACAGCGGAAAGGCTCATAGACCTGCACATACGGTGCTCTCTGCAGGAAACTTATCCTCTGCATCCCACGCAGTTTGCGTATATAGCCGGAAGGTCGACGGAGGTCGCCTAGAGCGCAGAAATATTGCCCGTCCCCTAATCCGGTGGATTGAGGCTATGCTCAAACACCGGATCATTTCCTCTACCTTGGACACCACGACTGCCTTTATCAGTGCGGTTAAAGGATGTCCCCAGAGAGGGGTCTAATCCCCCCTACTCTGGTCTTTAGTAGTTGATGAACTACTAAGCATTCTCGCAGACCAGGGCGTGCAAGCAATCGGCTACGCGGACGACCTGGCTCTAATAGTGAACGGGAAATTTGCCAACACCGTGACAGAGCTAATGCAATCTGCTCTGAACACGGTCGGCAGATGGTGCGAAGATGTAGGTCTCAGCATCAATCCCCAAAAGGCAATTATTGTTCCCTTCACTAAGCGCTATTCTATTGACATAGGTCAATTGAACATAGGCGGCTCCCCTGTGGGTCTTTCCAGCGAAGTCAAGTATCTAGGGGTGACCCTTGACAAAAGACTAAACTGGAATTCCCACCTAAATAACACTCTATCAAAGGCAACTCATGCCATGTGGGCATGCAGAAGATTCTTTGGTAGAACCTGGGGTCTCAAATCCTGTAACATCCGGTTGCTATTTGAGATGATGGTAAGACCCATCGTCACCTACGCTGCAATTGTGTGGTGGCCAAAGGTGACGCAGGTCACTGCCATCAACAAATGCAATAAATTGCATAGGCTACTTTGCCTTTCTCTGACGGGTGCACTCCGCACCTGTCCCACAGCAGCAATGGAGTCAATCCTCAACTTGACTCCGCTGCATATCAAAATAAAAGAAGTCGCTGCAATGAGTCTTCTTAGAATCAAGCTCCAATCTGGGCTTCTAGCTACCGAATCAGGGCATGCTAGACTTATCAAAGATATTCCTGGCCTAGAGATCTGCACTAGATCAGATTCTATGACCAAGGAACTCCTCTTTGGTGCAAAGTTCAGAACTCTCATCCCAGACCGGAAGGACTGGGATGCTGGCAACCCCATCAGCGACCCTCACGGCATACACTGGTATACCGACGGGTCTAAAACTGATCAGGGGGTTGGAGCCGGGATACATGGTCCCAACTCCAAAACCTCGATTGCCATGGGCTAGTGGCCGACGGTCTTCCAATCCGAGGTTCATGCCATTGAGTTCTGCTGCCGTCTTATCCTTGAGAAGGGGATGAGAGGAGCGAACACTTACATCTTCTCGGACAGCCAAGCTGCCATACTAGCCCTCTCCTCAAAGAGAGTAAGCTCACGTATGGTGGCTGACTGATGGAACTGCCTTCAGAGGCTGTCCAAAAGAAACAAAGTTACCCTCCTTTGGGTACCTGGACACTCTGGGTTCCAGGGCAACGAGCTAGCGGATGAACTAGCGAGGGCGGGGTCATCAGCCTCTATGGTTGGCCCCGAACCCTTCTGCGGCGTGGGGTGGTCAACCATCTCATCCCTTGTGAAAACTTGGGCAGATAGGTTGACCGAACGCTATTGGTTCTTCCAACCAGGGATGAGGCAGGCTAGAGAGCTTACAAATCCCTCGGTTAAACGCAGAACAGACTTACTCTCCAGGAGAGATCTCTATCTCCTTGTTGGCTATCTCAGTGGCCACCATCTGGTGAACTATCACCTAACGAAAATGCGTCTATCCTCTGATGCAGAGTGCAGGCTCTGTAAAGAGGACGATGAAACCACCAAACACATACTGTGTGACTGTCCAGCCTTGGTTTGGAGTAGGAGGAAACATTTGCACGTGGAAATCGCAGTTCCCGAGCAAATTGTCCGTTCCTCGACGAAAGACCTGCTTGGCTTCATCAGGGAAGCAGAGCGGCTTTTGTCAAGATAGGGAGAGCATTTAGGCACAAAAGACCATTCTGGTCGCAGTGCCTCGCGCCTTCTCTGCTGGGAGACTCCCTCTTTCAAATAATAATAATAATACACCACGACGAAGCGATTGCGCCTGCCTTGTCTGGGTTGAATTTGGGTAGTTGCACCGCTTTACTTTGCCCCGCATCAGATGCCGTTTTTTTGTATGGACCGCACAAGTTCAATTAAATTTTTATTTTGCATTTCCATAATTGTTCGCCATGGTCCATCTATTGTTGAAGGTATAGGACCCGATCCCACTTCTGATGTCGAATTAACTTTATCTCCCATTAGAGCGTAGCGCGTTTCAAACTGTTCACAGGCGGTTCCTCAAGCAAAACTGCCCTGCTCGTTTTCTAACAGCCTATACGAAACCTTCGAACCACACTCGGCGGCAACGTCGCATCGCCGTGCAACTAAACAGGCAACACGGCGTTGTCGCCCCGCTCCAACGGTACTTGCCGAAAAACGACGGACACACCGTGCAGTTAAACAGACGACACGGCGTTGTCACACCGCTGCAACGGTACTTGCAGAAAAACGACAGACACACCGTGCAATTAAACAGGCGTCACGGCGTTGTCGCACCGTTCTAACGGTACTTGGAGAAAAACGACGGACAACCACAATGCAAAGACGCAACACATAATATGATGAAATAATTCGAGGTCATGCGTAATGTTCTACTACTACTACTACTATTACCCCGAAAAAATCCATGTACATGCGTGTATCATTTTATTGGTCAAGCACAAATGTATGTATGTGTGTGTGCGTTTGAATGCAAAAAATGCGTGTGCATGAGAAGAACAACAGATGGCGCTACGCGCTCGCATTCTCTTTCCTTTTCTTTCCTACATGAGCATTGCAATGACGTCACAGCATGCTGGTCTGTATATAAAATCAAAGCGAACAAGGTTTTTGTTTAATAGCATCTGTGTTTGTTGTCCGATCGGATTGAAATTTTGACTTTATGTTGGTAAAATAATTAGCTTAGTATAGTCTTACTCAGAATGTTGTATCTTTTATGATGAGAGAGGGAAACATACATAGGCGATATTGGCCAGAAGTGATGAACACAGTAGCTTATTTAAAAAATCGAACAATCGCAAATACAGCAGTAAATAAAAGCCCATACGAAATATTTATATATAAAACCAAATCTAGAAAATTTAAAAATATACGGGAGTAGAGTTTTTGTTAGAGTTCCAGAAGTACGCAGAAAGAGTAAATGGGATAACAAATCGCAAATAGGAGTTTTAGTTGGATATAATACAAACGGATATAGAGTTTTACTAAATAATAGAGTAATAAACGCAAGACATGTTCAAGTTGTGGAAGAAAAAACAAAATTAATTTGCCTAGATAAAAACCAGCAGAATGATATTGAAAATGAAATAAATGAAAATGAAGAAGATGATGAAGATAACGCTAAGACAGACGAACTAAATGACATGGACGAAGCTAATTCAAAAACAAGGGCAACAGTCGAGCGGCACGCGACAGTGGGATACCCTTCGACCTTTTTGAAACGTAAAGAGTCAATAATTGTACAATACTTCTACTTAATAGAAATATCGTAACGTAAGCCTTTGTATGCGTCTGCGTATGAATACATGTACATGCGTGTATCATTTTATTGATCAAGCACAAATGTATGTATGTGTGTGTGCGTTTGAATGCAAAAAATGCGTGTGCATGAGAAGAACTCGCATTCTCTTTCCTTTTCTTTCCTACATGAGCATTGCAATGACGTCACAGCATGCTGGTCTGTATATAAAATCAAAGCGAACAAGGTTTTTGTTTAATAGCATCTGTGTTTGTTGTCCGATCGGATTGAAATTTTGACTTTATGTTGGTAAAATAATTAGCTTAGTATAGTCTTACTCAGAATGTTGTATCTTTTATATGTCGCTCGCAAATCAGCTAAAAAAATGAAATTATTGATTTGCGTGGGCGGGGGGCGTGGCACCCAACATTTGAAATAAACTTCACCTGTCACTGATAAACAGAAACCTTCATGTCAAATTTGGTCTCTCTAGCTTTTATAATAGCTGAGATCTGTGTGTTCATCCGGACATCCAGACATCCAGACATCCGGACAGACAGACAGACATGGCTTAATCGACTTGGCTAGTGATCCTGAGCAAGAATATATATACTTTGTGGGGTCTCCCACGCCTCCTTTTGCCTGTTACATACATTTGCACAAAGTTAGTATACCCTTTTTTGACCATTTTCAATGGTCGAAGGGTATAAAAATGCAAACATTAAAGATATTACTATCGTATTGTTGTCAAAATGGTCTATATATAAATCAGATTGATGTCGAAACAGCCTTTTTAAATGGTTATGTTAAATCAGAAGTTTATGTAAATGAACCGAAAGGTTGAGTTCTGACGGATCTCGACTTGGCCAGAAAGGTCGAACCTGATGTGCTGATGGTCCGACAAGGTGGCTTCGTCTGTGACCCGCCACAATAGAGTTACTGGCTATGGTAAGGTCCAAAGCCTCTTCCCTAATGACGTTCATAAAGGTTGGCTTATACCCTTTGTTAGCAACATCTAATAGACAACACAGATACTCGCAGCCGATCACGAGCGGCTTGTTGTGCTGGCGGCAGAATTCCACTAGCCGCTGAACCTGTGTGGGGGATGTCATCCACATCGCCCAGGAAGTAGGCATAGCCGATCACTACCTCCCGGACACCCTAAGCCGTGGCTACCTCAATAGCCGTTGCCAAATTTGGTAAACATTATTATTTACAACAATAGCAGTGCGAGGGGCACCCCCCATGCGGTCATATATTAACTTACATGATCCGCATGATAGAGCCAGGTTGATTGATTCTTCGCAGATGACCCTGCACAGGGTGGCAGACGCTCCTCTGGCGTGGTGCAGGTTCGCCTGGAAAACCTTAATTACGCTCGGCATCCTCCTTCAAGGCCTTTTTGACAAGGCCACCTGCCTTGCCCCCCGAGAATCGTTGCCTCGGATGCCCTTCGGCAGTCTGGAGGAACTGCTCGGGGGAGGACGCCTTGCGACCACAGTTGACGGAGGAGTCCTTGCGGGAGGATTTCGCACTGAGCTGGTGGTGGGCCTTGTAGGGACAACGGGGCGTCCGCTGCCAACCACCGGGCTCGTACGGCCCGCTATGGGCTTGGGGGCCGTCACCACAATGACGGGGGTTTGGAGATATTGGTAGTCGACGCCACTACGGCTAGGGCGCTGGTAGGCGCCACCGGAGGGTCAACCACTGCTGTCACGCCGGTGGAAGCCACCGTTGCCGTTGCTGGAGGAGCGCTGATGGGAGGGGGGATTGGAGTTGGGGAAGGGGACAGGGCAGGAGTGGTGCGAGGTGTGTCGTTTTGCCGTTAAGGCTGTGTTCCGCCACATCTCCGTGGAGAAGCGTTCCAAATTCTTGAGACCCAATTACACCAGAATGGTGGCGGGTGGGAGATCAGCGCCGTTGAGGAAGTACCCTCGAATGAGGGGAGCTCTGGGGAACACTGTTTCCTCCAGCAGCCGTAAATCAAGGCCGCTGATGGACTTGATATGTCCAACAGCTCCCCTGACCCAATCGGCAGTGCTGCTGTCCTCGCACACAAGGAGCAGCCATTCATTTCGGGGTATTCAACCCTTGAAACCTGGACCTTGCTCCGGTGTAAGTGGTTTGGTAGGGTCAGCCGCTTGGCTGAAGAGTGGCTTTAGGCTTCTTTGAGGACCCTTGGGGTTCGGGGATAGTGTCGTCACCGCGCATCCGCTTAGCCTTGGTTTCCGCGGGGGGCGCAGTGGCGATAGCAAGAGCCTCTGCTCTGCTCGAACCCTTTGCGAGTGCAGCTTTGAAGAGCTTCTTCTCGCGGGTCTTCAGTTTGACGAAGGCGTTCCCCGAGTCCAGTCGCAGAGTCTGGATTTGGGAGCCTGCTTTCATGAGGCCTGACCTCTGAGAGGCCACAAAAGCGTCCTCAGCAAAGCTGATCAGATCACCTTTAGCTTCAGCGTCGGAGGATATCACCTCGACGGTCTGCTGCATGTCTGAGCAGTTGTTGGACGAGAAGGCAGCACTAGCGAACTCAATGTCCAAGGGAGTTCGTGGCCTGTCCGAGTCCTCCGGATTACTAGGGTCGAGACCCGTAGTATTGGGAGTGGAAGCCAGCAGCCCAATAGCTGCAGTGCTGGTGTTGGGGTCAGCCGTGAAGGCTTCACCCTGGGTTGATGCTTTCAAAGCCGCATCAGGCTTGATCACCAAACCTCTACTGTGTGACTGTCCAGCCTTGTTTGGATTAGGAGGAAACATTTGCACGTGGAAATCGCAGTTCCCGAGCACATTGTCCGTTCCTCGACGAACGACTTGTTATGCTTCATCAGGGAAGCAGGGCAGTTTTTTTATCAAGATAGGTAGAGCTTTATAGGTAAAAAAGATCATTCTGGTCGCAGTGCCTTGCGGCTTCTCTGTTGGGAGACTCCCTTTTTCAAATAATAATAATAATAATGTTCTAATTACACTAAAAAAGAATATTGTCAAAGAACATTGCACACCTAACACAATAAAACACTAAGCACAAATTTGTACTTTTTAAAAATGTCGTAATCCATCTTTTATTCAGTACCTTAAATATATTTATAACCTGGAATATGTCAAGGGTTACTAAGTTTAGATTTTCGAAATCAACTTTTGCGTTTAGAAACGTTAAAAGGTCTATTCCGATGTTTCCGTCAAAAAATGGGTGGAATTTAAATAAGAATAAGGTGAATTCGCTACTTTGTTTGAATTCCTTGAATAGTTTGTACGTAATTTTTTGTATATATTTTGTGTGTGTAGGACTGTTTTAACTTGCATTGGCTGCTGTAAATTTTTTTTGTTTGCTTAGGGGTACGAAGTCTGGGTTAATAAACAAAACATTTGATCCGCTGTCTATTAAGAATTTTAACGGTCTGCCAAATGACGATTCAATTAATTGGTATAATTAGGGGAATGTCCGAGGCATTTATTGAAAAATTTGGGACGTCTTTTACATTGTTAAGTTCAACATATCCCCTACTGGTGCTTTTCTGTGTTCTACCTGAGTTTACGGATCCTCCTGCTCCTGCGGACCCTCCTTGGCTCCGCTCTGGTCCAGTAGATCCTGAATAACTACCTTTATACTGCTGTCCCCTGTTGTTGCTATAATTGCTATAGTTATTTTGTTGTTCTTGGTTTCTCATGGTGTTGTTGTATTTTCCGTTGTTGGTTCGTTGTCTCCGGTTATTGTTCCCTTGTTCTTGTCGGTTCGTGTTGTGGTTGTTATTGTAATTTGTATTAGTTGGTTGTTGTATGTTTGTGATATAACTGTTGTCGTTTTGCTGTCTTGCATCGTAAGTTGTTCCATTGCTGTTATTGTTATAACTGTAACGTACCCGTTTTTGGTTTTATCTCTCATAGTCTTGCCTAGCTCTATCTCTCATATATTCATCTCTAAATTCTTTTGCTATTTTATTTGCCTGTCTTAATGTTTTTGGATTTTGAGCTATTACAGTCCATTTTAACGGGTTTTTCAGTCCGGCTATGAACTTCTGTACGCAAGTCTTTTCATATGAATTTTCTTTTATTTTGCGTATTTCATCGTTTAGTTCCTTTCTTTCTAAAATATCTAGTATTGCTGCTCGTATGCCTGATATATCTTGGTATAACAATTTGATGGATAACCCTTTATATGGGATTTCACGAAGGTCGTGCAATAAATGTTCTTCACTTCTTGACTCCCCGAAATTATAAAGTAATGCTTGTTTAATATTAACCCAATTGAGTTTTATTCTCTCCCTAATTAATGTCCTGTCTGCTTGTCCAACTATTTTGTCTCTAATTACTCCTAATAGTAATTCTCCTTCATTACTCGATCTACGCTTGTAATAAACCTTGTTAGTAATTCTTTGTCTCCATCATACGGGGGTAATAGTTTAATTGCATCGGGTATTTGAGGTTCATCCATTACGTCTCTATTGGTTCTTTGCGTCATGGTGGTCTGTTTAGTTCGTGTAAGAATGTTTTCTTCTACTTATATTTCTAGAGGCTGCAAAACTCTAATCGCCCTTGCTCTTTCCGCTGCTCTAGCTACGCTTCTCGTTATGGGTGTGTTTCTTCCTCAATTAGCTGATATGTATTATATCCTACTTGAATTGTGTGTATTAGGCAACAAATATATGTTTGTATGCTTATTAATATATGTATAAGTGGCAACAATAGATGTGTATGTAGAAAAAAAATATATATATATATTATATATATAGTAGCATAATATGCTTCACATATTACGCTGACATTAAATTCGATCTAGCAAAAACGCTGAACATTTTCTCTTGCGCATGCATGGGTACGTAACGTAACATGAAACTTGAAGCGCATGATTATGAACGCGCATGATTATGAACGTTGTATAATTGCATTCTTCTTTTTGTATGCACCTAAAAGAACAAACTCTGCAAAACTGACTAGACATTTCCGTCTCTCACGGTTCGCTTCGAACTGAACATAAGCTCTGTACATTTAGTCTTAAGCTGACAGATTTTAAATACAGATGCCCACCGAAAATGTTCGTGTTTCGACTTATAGTGGCTTCAGCGTTGATCTTTGTCTTTGTTACTGACGGATCATTTATTTGACTCAAAAATAATAACTACGTAAGTGGCGCAAAGGGTAGGATGATACATTGTTGATGCGATAGAAACCATATTCAATTCTTCAGTTATCATCAACTAAAGAACAAACGCAAGTCGCGTCGGTAAATCGGTTCATAGCGGGAAAGTGCTAACCAACGGTGTACCTAATCCCACAAAGTGATCATAACGTGAAACAACTTAAAATTATAAAAAAAATTTTAAGAAGACGCCTTTGAATTCGCTGAGTAATAAATCCACAAAAGGTTACTCAAATCAGAGCGAAATGGCTAAGTGCGCAACTCAACAAAATCTAAACTAAAACATACAACTAAGTGAAAAATATAAACATTATAAGTGAAATAGAAGAAACAATAATAAGTGCGAAACTCAACAAAATCTAAACTAAAAAACTACAACTAAGTGAACAACATAATGATTATTATAAGTGCGAAACTCAACAAAACCTAAACTAAAACTTTCGACTAAGTGAACAAACATTAAACATTATAAGTGAATTAAAATAACAATAATAAGTGCGCAACTCAACAAAATCTAAACTAAACTACAATCAAGCGAACAACATAAAAATTATATGTGAGTTAAAATAAAAATAATAATTGAGCAAATGACAATGACATATCAGCAAAAGCACGAAATTTTCAATGGAGATCCGAGCACCCTGCATACATTCATCACTCGTATCGACTTCATTCTGGCCTTGTACCAGACCACTGACGAAAGACAGAAGCTGATAATTTACGGACACATCGAGCGCAACATCAGTGGCGATGTCATCCGCACACTGGATGTTAAGGACAAGTTTGATTCTCTTCTACAAGCCACAAGCACCGAACCATCAACTTTTGGAGGAATTCCGGAACACCCAATACAGAGGCAACATCAGACAGTTTTTGGAAGAGGCCGAGAGAAGACGATAAGTTTTAATGAGTTAGAACTAGAAAGTAACTCTGCAGAAACCCCCCTATTCACTAGACTCGTCCAAGATAGTATAGAGAACCTAATTCAAAAACTTCCTAACCATATTCACATAAGAACAATCAAATGTCACATCGCCGATTTAAGATCCTTGATTAATATTCTACAAGAAAAAGGCCTCTACGAATCGCCAACACCAAGCAAAGATAACTTTAAGCCAGTCCCTAATTCCAATAGGACACCAACTAACCCACAAAACAGACAAGTTAATAGCCAGAAAAAGCCTATAACACCTTTCCAACCATTTCATAATAATATTTTCCAACTATCAACCATATCCATACACCCGAGATGATGCACCCAGGTTTAATCAAAATCCTTTTCCCCAATACCAACAAAGACCAATCCACCCACAATCTGACATACCCATAATGCAACAACCCAGACCGAATTAATTAATTTAAAGTCAACTAAATGCAGTCGACTGAATTGACAAAAGAACAATTAATAAGTGAAAAATTTATAAAAATGTAAGCATAAAGTATATATAAAGCATATGTAAAGGTTTTTAAAGATCTAAGATTATTTTAATATTATTAAATTTAATTTTAATTTAATTTAATTTAATCTGGGATAGACAAAGATATAACCGATCCAACATTTGTTGCAAAGAATTGGGGAAAACCCAGAAAAACCCAATCAGATCAGAAGAGTTAATAGTATTAGTAAAAAGTTAGTATACGATTGAACAACCAAATTTCCTAATTGCACCTTATCCCGACAATAATGGCCAAACTATTAACGAAAATATTGAAGGAAAATTCTATTTACGTAACAACTATGTTCTAAATATGGCCGTCAGCCATCAGGACAGCAAGGGGAACCAAATGTAACCACAGTTTTGGCTGGGGTACTTGCCGCCCTTGCTCCTACTGACGGAAGTGCGGCTATACGCTCCACGTGAGGGCGGCTGGAAACAGGCCCCTAGCACGGTCATGTCTCTGCTAGGGGTGCTGATTAATTGTAGTCAGGCGAAGATAGTGAATCTATAAATCACCCCAATCCAAGGCGGAACAGCATACGATAATGGATGCTTGGCCGGGGGGTAGCCCGGTCTCTAGTATGCTGACTCTGGATACCTGACAAGTTAATAGCCAGAAAAAGCCTATAACACCTTTCCAACCATTTCATAATAATATTTTCCAACTATCAACCATATCCATACACCCGAGATGATGCACCCAGGTTTAATCAAAATCCTTTTCCCCAATACCAACAAAGACCAATCCACCCACAATCTAACATACCCATAATGCAACAACCCAGACCGAACCCTGCCTTTAATCGACAGAATATCTTTGACCAAAATCGTTTCGGACTTAATCATACTGCAATACCGACTAACTTCCCTGCAACTAGAAATGCACAGACCAACAACCCTGTAAAGAGACAGAGACCATCGGACAGTGGACAATCCAAAATGAGTATAGAAGAATTAAGACACCAGGAAATGGTATCAAATTAACCCGAATACCCAAACTATTACTATTATCCATATTACCCAGATAATTTCCAACCTCAGCCCTAGCCTTGCCAAATGGGTTATATACCAGATCCAATCCAAAATCCACCTGAACAAGACTATGACAATTCTGACACAACACAACAAGACCAAACAGTACCGAACCATGACGAACCAGACAATAATGAGCAAGCAGAAAGTTTTCGGCTAGTTGCCCCGGATCAAGCTAATATGTAATTATCAGACATAATGACGCCGAACTAAAGTGTCTAATTGACACCGGATCCACTATAAATATGCTCACTCGGAATATTTTCCAAACACACATATAACAAACCACCAACCACCTAATCCATACTTGTAATGGCCCGTTAACTATTAACGAAGCTACAACTATATCACCCAATAACTACTTTCCTATTGCCCAAGAGTTCTTAATTCATAAATTCTCAGATCATTACGACATGCTGATTGGACGCAAATTGTTGTCCAAGGCTAAAGGAACTGCTACCCTTTTTAATAAAGTCTATAAGATAAAAGGCACTAAAAATCCTACAGAACAGAACCATGCTCAAATAGACCCTCCATTCCCACAAGACCCCACCTTTTTAGAAACCTCCACACTCAAAGAGGACTTATTCCGGCTAGACCACTTAAATACAGAGGAAAGACACAAACTAATAAACTTATTGACAAAATTTAAAGACATTCAATTTCACGAAGGCAACAAACTTAGTTTTACGAACCAAGAAAACACATAATCAATACTACACACAATTCCCCGTTTATTCTAAGCTGTATAGTTTACAACAAACGTACGAAAAGGAAGTGGAGAAACAAATCCAAGAAATGTTAAAAACATTAAACGAAACTACAATAAATGACCGATACCCTATGTTATGTTCTCCCTCGGAATTAGATTTTTATTTCCTAGATATCTTAAATCTGGATATTGTTCCTATCTTTGGCTAGGCCGCCCTCCCCTTTGATTCTTTTGCGGCTAGCAAAAACAGCCTGTGGGGGGGTTTTTTTGGAGAACTTCCTAGCCCTTTTTTGAGGAAAGGCACACAAAATAGAAATAAAAGAATCCTTGCCACTATGTCTCGTGTCAGAAAATAGAGATAAGAAAAGAAACGTAAAGGAACAAAACAAAAAAAAAGAATTGATAGAATTTACGAGAGGAGAAAGCAAGAAAAGAACCACTTCCCTTCTACGGGGCGCACTTCGGGGACACTACTGGTGTTGGTGTAGGTCCCGCGTCTTAGCCCACCCTACCTATGAGTCCTTTTTCGCCTTAATTTGAAGAACTCCCTGACCTAACATTATCCTTTCTTCAACCCTCAGAAATTATTAATAATTCTTTAGCATTCCATTTTAAAATTCTAAATAATTATTCATGAGTTTCTTAAAATATACATAAATATAATATAAATTAAAGGTAGAATTTTTATACACCTGACTGTTAAAATGTGTTTTCTTTTCTATTATTTTAATGTGCAAGTGACAGCAACCAAAAAAACAGTGTCTACAAGTATGGATCAGGTAAGTAAGTAAATCGAATAATCGAGCCATAAACACAAAATAAATAAGAGTGCACTTACCCCCTTTTCCGTTGGGCCCAATGGATCGTTGGTTGGCTAAATGTTTTATTTAATTAATTAATTTAAAGTCAACTAAATGCAGTCGACTGAATTGACAAAAGAACAATTAATAAGTGAAAAATTTATAAAAATGTAAGCATAAAGTATATATAAAGCATATGTAAAGGTTTTTAAAGATCTAAGATTATTTTAATATTATTAAATTTAATTTTAATTTAATTTAATTTAATCTGGGATAGACAAAGATATAACCGATCCAACATTTGTTGCAAAGAATTGGGGAAAACCCAGAAAAACCCAATCAGATCAGAAGAGTTAATAGTATTAGTAAAAAGTTAGTATACGATTGAACAACCAAATTTCCTAATTGCACCTTATCCCGACAATAATGGCCAAACTATTAACGAGAATATTGAAGGAAAATTCTATTTACGTAACAACTATGTTCTAAATATGGCCGTCAGCCATCAGGACAGCAAGGGGACCCAAATGTAACCACAGTTTTGGCTGGGGTACTTGCCGCCCTTGCTCCTACTGACGGAAGTGCGGCTATACGCTCCACGTGAGGGCGGCTGGAAACAGGCCCCTAGCACGGTCATGTCTCTGCTAGGGGTGCTGATTAATTGTAGTCAGGCGAAGATAGTGAATCTATAAATCACCCCAATCCAAGGCGGAACAGCATACGATAATGGATGCTTGGCCGGGGGGTAGCCCGGTCTCTAGTATGCTGACTCTGGATACCTGTCGCCCTCCAGTTTTATTTAGACTTCCCACGGCAAGCGGGCTATGTCGTGGGTGACTTTTCCTTCCCGCCTACTCGTGGGATAAAATTTTATGGATCTATTTAACTTACAAAACAAGCCTGATGCGGTTTTGAAAGCATCAACCCAGCGTGAAGCCTTCACGGTCGACCCCAAAACTAGCACTGCAGCTATTGGGCTGCTGGCTTCCACCCCCAATACTACGGGTTTCGACGCTAGTAATCCGGGGGACTCGGAAAGGCCACGAACTCCCTTGGACATTGAGTTCGCTAGTGCTGCCTTATTGTCCAACAACTGCTCAGACATGCAGCAGACCGTCGAGATGATGTCCTCCAACGCTGAAGCTGAAGGTGATCTGATCAGCTTTGCTGACGACGCTTGTGTGTCCTCTCAGAGGCCAGGCCTCACGAAAGCAGGCTCCCAAATCCAGACTCTACGACTAGACTCGGGGAACGCCTTCGTCAAAATGAAGAAAATTTAAAGCTGTTGGAGGAAACAGTGTTCCCGAGAGCTTATCTCATTCGAGAGCACTTCCCTAACAGCGCTGAACCACCCGCCACCATTCTGGTGTACTTGGGTCTCCAGAATTTGGAACTCCACGGAGCTGTGGCGGATGGTACACCACAGCCTTAACGGCAAAACGACACACCTCGCGATGATGGTCGACGAGAAGTCGTATAAGGCTCTGATGGAACTCAAGGGTAATGTTAAATTCCGCTTTGGCAGAGTTAAGCTTATCCTCAAGAACTCCGCCGTCAGGGCCTGCCCCATTCGTGCCCTGCCCCCTTCCCCAACTCCAATCTCCCCTCCTATCAGCGCTCCTCCAGCAACGGCAACGGTGGTTTCCACCGGCGTGACATCAGTGGCTGACGGTCCGGTGGCGCCTACTAGCGCCGTAGCCGTAGTGGCGCCGACTACCAACATCCCCAAACCCCAAGTCATTGTGGTGACTGCCCCCAAGCGCACAGCGGGTGGTTGGCAGCGGACGGCCCGTTGTCCCTACAAGGCCCACCACCAGCTCAGTGCGAAAACCTCCCGCAAGGACTCCTCCGTCAACCGTGCTCGCAATGGCGACCTCCCCCGAACAGTTCCTCCAGACTGCCGAAGGGCATCCGAGGCAACGATTCTCGAGGGAGCAAGGCAGGTGGCCTTGTCAAAAAGGCCCTGAAGGAGGATGCCGAGCGCCATCTGCGAAGAATCAATCAACCTGGCTCTCGTCCAAGAGCCTTGGTTGATCGGTGGCCATATTCCGAGACTATCATGCGGATCATGTAAGTTAATATATGACCGCATGCCCCTCGCACTGCTATTGTTGTAAATAACAATGTGAGACACTTCCCTTTACCAAATTTCATCCACAGAGACATGGTGGCAACGGCTATTGAGGTAGCCACGGCTGAGGGTGTCCGGGAAGTAGTGATCGCCTCTGCCTATTTCGCGGGCAATGCCGCCAGCAAACAAGCCGCTCATGATCGGCTGCGATGCCAATTCGCATCACACAATCTGGGGTAACAGCGACATAAACAAACGTGGTGAGTCCCTTTTAGAGTATATATTGAGTTGTCAATTAGACGTTGCTAACATAGGGTGTAAGCCAACCTTTATTAACGCCATTGGGGAAGAGGTTTTGGACCTTACCCTAGCCAGTAACTCTATTGTGAGTTCGCTGGTGAACTGGCGGGTCACAGACAAACCCACCTTGTCGGACCATCAGCACATCAGGTTCGACCTTCCTGGCTGTTTGTAGTGGCGGCCTTGTAAAGTAACTTCCTTGGTAGTGGGGATCGTGACGTGGGGCTGAAATACCTGTGGGTGAGAAACCGACGCGAAAACAAGTCGAAATAAAAAGAACAAATCGGGGCGCGTGGCGTTCACTTCACTATATATTTCAATACTGACCTCATTTACATAAATTTATGTATTTTAATCATAACTTAACATAACTTGACATTTTGGATAAAAGAGCGCGAGAGCCCTTAGTGACTCTCGCACTATTTACGCCAATATGCTGCCTACTTTTAGGCGGCGGGTTTCGGCGTAAACATCCCGCCCCCCTTGCAATACTATTGCAAATGTGAGGGTGGAGAGGGGATCTTTCGGGTGCCACTGGAGGGGCTTTAGAACCGCTAGCGGACTATGTCTTGAAGACACCGGATAGTACCCAGCCAAACAGAGTGTTCTGGGCCAACGGCAGTCCACCGTGGGAAGGAACAAGCCCTGGGAGTAGTACGTCGCCATAGACGTCGGCCCCCAGAACAATGGAGACTCTGGTTGGCACATGTCACCGATTGTCCGCTAGCGTAATGCCTGGATAGGCGTTTTGGAGCTCCTTGCCGACTTTCTGCGCCGGCGTTCTAATTTGAACCTCTTCCATCTTCAGAGCCACTGTTAGGGCGAACTCTGGCGACCCCCTTGACCTGAACAAGGCACGGCAAAACCCGTCTTCGGCGGAAAGGCCAAAGGCCTTTGCCAATGAGGTGGGCATGCGGCTATATGGAGTGCAAGCGTCCAACAGCACGCGCAACTCGAAGGTCTTGCCGGCCACGTCCAGGTTGACTATGGCCGTCGGCAGCATGCTGACTGCCATAGAGGGGATGTCGCCAGGGACTCCGAAGGTGGGAGAGGCGGCGCTGGTGTTGTAGGCGTCTGCTTCTCGGGCTGGGTGGTGATAGGGAGGTGGAGAAGCGTATGGTGGCCCTCGCCGCATGTGCGACAGGTGCCACCACTGCGGCATGAACCCTTGGAATGTTCATGGGCAAGGCAGTTCGGGCAGTATTTGTTGATCAAAACTGCCCGAAGACGCTTCTCCGCAGCCAGACGCAGGAAACGTTGGCACTTCTTCAGTGCATGGATCCCTCGGCAGACGCGGCATCGGAAGGAGTTTACTCCTTTGGGCTTGGCTGGTGTTTGTGCCTTTCGTGGTGCC
The DNA here is from genome assembly GCA_018904595.1 of Zaprionus indianus. Lineage (NCBI taxonomy): Eukaryota > Metazoa > Arthropoda > Insecta > Diptera > Drosophilidae > Zaprionus > Zaprionus indianus. The sequence continues at coordinate 30,416 of JAEIHA010000943.1, forward strand.
ATCTCACTAATCTGAAAGAGAGAGTGTGGATTAAAGTGCCATGCGAGGTTTTGATGGCTGTATTTGTTGGCTAAATCAACCTTTACTGCCTTCATAAAATCGGTTGAGAGGGCTTTGGAGGTTCCGACGAACGTCTTTCCGTTGTCGGAGTATACGTGTTGGGGGCAGCCACGTCTCGCGACGAACCGTGCGAAGGCTGCGAAAAACTTCTCGGTTGTTAGGTCCGAGGTTGCATAATAGAATACACGGTTGCCAGATAGTTGGTATGAAGCTTTTAAACAAAAGATACTCGATATTTATTATAATCGATATTCAACACTTCCTCTTAAGCTACATACATTTATTTTGATTTAATCCAATATATTTAATTAATTCATAATGCTTTTGCTTTCCTAAGCCTTTTGTAAAAATATCTTTAACATTTTCATTAGTTGATACATATTTTAATTCAATTTCTTTACTTTCGACTTTCTCTCTTACGAAATGATACTTAATATCTATGTGTTTAGTGCGCTTGTGGTGTACAGGTTTTTAGCTATATGCTGCGCACTTATATTGTCACCTAATAAGACAATTTTATTTTGGTCTAAACAGCCAATCTCTTTTAGCAGTCTGCGAAGATAAACGGCTTCTTTGGCTGCAGTCGACAAAGCGATATACTCAGCTTCAGTGCTGCTTTGGGCAACTACGCTTTGTTTTGAAGATGCCCAGGAAAACGCGCTGAGTCTCCGCGTGATATGTGATGCTCAGACCCAGGGTTCCAGATAATTATCGAAAAATATCCTTAGTTCCAGTTTCATGCTCGACGTGAGGATTCGTGTTCCGTTGAGACAACTTGCAAACGGCGTGCAATATATCAGGTCGGCTCAACACTGCTAAGTACATTCATACAAAGAGAACCTATTAGCGATTGATATTCTGTTGTATTTACCTTGGCGCAGTCGTCATCTTGGCAGGAAACTTTAAATCCAGGCTCAAGTGGGGTGGACGCAGATCGGCAGTTCTGCATCCCATAAGTTGCTAATAAAGATTCAATATACTTCTTTTGCGACATGGTAACAGGTCCGGGGGCCGCTGTCATGTGTCTCAAACTTGTCAGCAATCTTTCTTTTAATTTCATCAATGTCTCTCTCAGTAGGACAAATGATAATTAAATCGTCTACGTAAAATGCAATGTACTTTTGCTCTGTAGAATGTACGTAAAGACACGGCTCGCTTTTGCATCTTTTGAAATCTAGACTTCTTAAAACCTCATCCAGTGTATTATTTCAGGATCTTCCAGATTGTTTTAGGCCATAGATTGCCTGTTGCAGCTTCAATACTTTCGTTGGGTGATCCTCGTCAACAAAGTTCTCCGGCTGCTTCATGTAAACCGTTTCTTCCAAAGGACTGTTTAAGTATGTATTAGAGATATCCACTTGGTGCATACATAGCTCCTTTTCTGCGGCGATGGCAAATAGCATTCGAATTGTTTTGTATCATATTACTGGAGAGAATGTTTCCCAGTAATTGACTCCAAACTTCTGCCCGCATCCTTTGGCAACTAGTCTAGACTTGAATCGCTCGATTTCGCCATCTTTGTTTCGTTTTATACGAAAAACCCATTTTGATGCAATGGCCTTTTGCTTGGGAGGTAGCTCCACCAAGTCCCATGTCTCGTTTTTCCTTAAAGCGTCCATTTCCGTTTGCATCGAAGCTTGCCAGTTACGAACATACTGACCGCTCAACGCTTCTGCAACGGATTATGGTGTTTCAATGTCGTCCGAACTATCCATATAACTTAGTACATTGTACTGCTTTCGAGGCCTGCCGCGTTGGCCTGTCCGTACAATTCTTGGTCTTCCTGGTCCATGACGTGAAGAAATTTCAGCCTGTTCCAATGGCTCTTCTGCATCGTTGGCGCTGACAAACTCTTCCCCTTCTTCGTCTGAGTCACTGCGCTCCGTATCTGGTATCTCTGAGTTTTCCGGCTCCGGCTGTAAAACTTCCACAGGTGGCTCGAGACGAATAATGTTTGTCGCAAAATCAATTCTTAGGTTCTGTGCAGCTGACTTAAACTTACCCTCCAGGAATTTTACATCACGACGTACCACTACTGACCGTTTTTCGGGATCGTAGAGACGATACGCTTTTGTCTCAAATGAATATCCACCGAACACATACTCGCTTCCTTTTGCCTGAAACTTCCCCTTCTTAGATTTTTCCAGTGCAAAAACGCGTGATCCAAAGGTGCGAAGATGCTTTACAGATGGCCTTCGCCCTTTCCATAGTTCAAAGGGAGTCCCTCCGTTGAGAACTTTAGTTGGACATCTATTACGCAAATAAACTGCGGTTTGCACAGCTTCAGCCCACAGAAATTCCGGTAAATTTGCGTGAATTAGGAGACTTTTTGCCATTTCTATTAACGTGCGATTTGCTCGCTCAGCAATACCATTTTGCTGCGGCGTGTAAGGAACCGTTAATTGTCTTTTAATTCCGCACTTTTTCAAAAAATCGTCAAATTGTTTATTTTTATATTTGGTGCCGTTGTCACTACACAATACCTTTATTTTCTTATTTGTTTGACATTCAACATAACTTTTAAATAGCTTGAACTTTTCAAACACTTCATTCTTTGTGCGTATAAAGTAAACAAAGTTCTTTCTGGTGTAATCATCGATAAAACTAGCCACATATCGATTTCCGGCAATAGAATTGACATTCATAGGCCCGCACACGTCGCTATGAACTAGTTCAAGAACACTTTTTGTTACTCGTTCCGCCTTTTGTGGGAATGGTAAACTACAAAATTTTGCCTTATTGCAAGTGTCAGAATTTGTTTTAATATCAACGTTTTTAATATTCAATCCATGTACAAGTTTCTTCTCACTTAAGTCTTTTAAATTTTTGAAATTTAAATGGCCAAACGGATCATGCCATATTGACACCCATGATGAATTTTGAGAGATATGCAATTCATTGTGTTCAAATTTATTTTCGTATACATATAAATTGTTTTCTTGCTTCGCGCGTAACACAATTTCACCACTATTGTTGCACATTACTGCTTCGTTATTTTCAAATTTCGTATGGTGACCGTATTTTGCTGCTTTGCTTATCGATACAAAGTTCATGTTTAATGATGGGACATAAAGAACGTCTCTCATTGTTATTTGTTGATTCTCAGTATGCAAAATCACAGTTCCTACACCAGGCGACTCAATAGATTTATCTGCTGATAACATGATTGTTTGTGGTGGCGGCCTTGAAATAAGTCTTCCTTCGTGGTGGGGATCGTTGGTGGGGGTGAAGTTCTGCTGTTGGAGGTAAAACCGACTCGAAAACAATGCGAAAAGAAAAGAACAATGCGGGGCGCGTGGCGTTCACTTCACTATATATTTTTATACTGAAAACTTCATTTACATAAATTGATGTATTTAATCCTAACTTAACATTATATTGGATAAAAGAGAGCGAGAGCCCTTAGTGACTCTCGCACTGTTTACGCCAATATGCTGCCTACTTTTAGGCGGCGGGTTTCGGCGTAAACATCCCGCCCCCCTTGCAATACTATTGCAAATGTGAGGGTGGAGACGGGATCTTTCGGGTGCCACTGGAGGGGCTTTAGAACCGCTAGCGGACTATGTCTTGAAGACACCGGATAGTACCCAGCCAAAACAGAGTGTTCTGGGCCAACGGCAGTCCACCGTGGGAAGGAACAAGCCCTGGGAGTAGTACGTCGCCAAAGACGTCGGCCCCCAGAACAATGGAGACTCTGGTTGGCACATGGCACCGATTTTCCGCCAGCGTAATTCCTGGATAGGCGTTTTGGAGCTCCTTGCCGACATTCTGCGCCGGCGTTCTAATTTGAACCTCTTCCATCTTCAGAGCCACTGTTAGGGCGAACTCTGGCGACGCCCTTGACCTGAACAAGGCACGGCAAAACCCGTCTTCGGCGGAAAGGCCAAAGGCCTTTGCCAATGAGGTGGGAATGCGGCTATATGGACTGCAAGCGTCCAACAGCACGCGCACATCGAAGGTCTTGCCGTTCACGTCCAGGTTGACTATGGACGTCGGCAGCATGCTGACTGCCATAGAGAGGGATGTCGCCAGGGACTCCGAAGGTGGGAGAGGCGGCGCTGGTGTCGTAGGGGTCTGCTTCTCGGGCTGGGTGGTGATAGGGAGGTGGAGAAGCGTATGGTGGCCCTCGCCGCATGTGCGACAGGTGCCACCACTGCGTGTAAGTGTATGGCCTTTGTGCTGAAGCACACGAAGACACATACATAGCCCTTGGTTATGAGGCAGGCTCGACCAGTGAAATTTTTGATTTCGAAAGGACCAGCGAAATCGAGTCCCGTGTGGGTGAAATGCCGAGAGAAGGAAACTCTCGCAGAGGGCAAAGTACCCATGAGTTGAATTTGCAATTTCTTTTGTTGGAGGATGCAAACTAGACAAGAGTTGATTGTGGCTTACACTAAGGTTCGAAGCTTCGGAATCCAGTAGCGTGATGAGACGTATCTGATGAGACGCATCATTAATTGATTTCCACCATGGAGGGAGATACGATGCGTAAAACGGACGAGAAGATGTGAGAAGGTACAAGAGTACGGAAGGATGACCGGATGCCGCTCATCGTAGCTTAAAGAAGCGGATGCTCTCACACGACCGCATGATCTCATGACTCCGTTGGCGTCAATAAAGGGATTCAAATTAATGATGTCGCTACTCTTTGGAATCTGTTCCTTGTTCAACAGACAGTTGTATTCTTTAAGGAATTGAATACGTTGGGTGTTGCGGATGAGCAGATCTTGGACCTTGGAGAGTTCAGAGCTGCTGACACCTGGAAAGAGCGTGAGATCAGGCTTTCGACACCTCTGAATAAAGCGGTATGCGTAGGACATCACCCGCAGGGCTCTGTCGAGCTCGGAAAATCTCTCCAAGATGCAACTGGATGATGGAGGCAACTTAGTTATGTTGCATTTAACAGGACGAAGCTCTTCGTCTGTTTCATGGACAATATTGATCGCAGCAGGCCATTGTTCTGCTGGAAGGACCAGCCAATCGGGTCCATGCCACCAGAGATTATTGCCAATAAGGTCTTCTGACGAAACACCTCTACTGGCAAGATCAGCAGAATTCTGCTCGGATCTGACGTGGGACCATTTGCTCTAACTAGTGAGCTGAGTTATCTTAGCCACTCTGTTAGCCACGAAGGTCGTCCATTTACATGGAGACTTACTAAGCCAGGCTAACACAATTGTGGAGTCAGTCCAATAGTACTCTTCGTAACTATTGACTGGGAGCTGAGGGAGGAGTGTCGCAGATAACTCGGCTAGCAGTAATGCACCGCATAGTTCTAATCGGGGCAAGGAGATGGTCTTCACCGGGGCTACTCTGGTCTTGGCTACAAGGAGATGGCTTGAAGTATTGTGTTGGGTTTCAACACGGATATATATAGCTGCTCCGTATGCACGTTGAGATGCGTCGCAGAAGCCATGGATTTGGAGCTTAGCTAAAGGAGTATATTGGACCCATCTTGGGATCCGAATTCTATGGAGGGATGAATAGCTGGATAGGAATTCCTGCCAATTTTGTTGGAGATCATGTGGCAATTTTTCATCCCATCCAAGATTTTGCAGCCATATCTCCTGCATGAAAATTTTGGCACGGACCACAAATGGTGCCAGCCAGCCTGCTGGATCGAATAATTTAGCGATGTGAGATAGAACTTCAAGTTTAGTGTAAGACTGTCTCACATCTACTTCGAAGGGGGCAAAGAGGAACTCGTCCGTATGCGCTTGCCAGCGTATACCTAGAGTCTTTGCTACGCTCGTTTCCTCTTGTTCGAGGAAATCGGCGTTTAATAGATGGTCCTTGGGAATATTAGCTAGCACATCTTTGTGGTTGGAGGTCCACTTTCTTAAGGGAAAGCCAGCTGTCTCAAGAGCCTTGCGTAACTCTTCTATGGACATTGTGGCGCGCAGTCAGATCGGATTGGAGAACGGGTCCTAAATGTAGGATGTCGTTCAAGCTTTTCCCATTGGAGGACGGACTGGAGGCGTTGAAAACAACGCGAACTTTCGTAGTTGTGCTCTCAGGTTTGAAAACAGCATGATGAGGGAGGTAAAAATTGTTGCAGTCGTTACTTGGGGAGACAGGCCTCATGTGGCCTAAATCTAAATACTCCTGAATAATGGAGTCGTACTGCTCTTTTAAAGGAAAGTTTCTCTTTAAACGACATTCGTTTCTGAGAAACTGAGCGAGTGCGATGGACCTTGAATGTCCTAGTTCGAATGTTTCAGGGTTTTTAAAGGGGAGTGTAACGACATACCTGCCCTCTTTGGTTCTGGAAGTGGTGCGAAGAAAGTTGTTTTCGCACACTGAATCAGAAACTTTTACCAGCTTAGCTGGTAGATCTTCCACAACCCAAAACTTGGTGAGAAGATCATCAAGCCTTTGTTCGGTGCTGATCTTAATCCTCGTCGTAAAGGACGAGACGGTCGAGGGATTCGACTTGGCTACTGGTCCAGTGAGGACCCAGCTGAATATGGTCTCTTGACCGAGCAGAGTTCCACATACTTTGGATACAGAGCCACTCTTGAAAATAGATGGTAGTATGTCGGCTCCTAAGAGCACGTCTATTTGAGAGCTCTGGTGGAAATGCGGATCAGCAAGTCGGAGGTTTGGCAGGTCCTTCAGAAGATCCTTGGAAATTGGATAGGATGGAAGGTTACCTGCCAATTGGGGGAGAACAAAGGCTGCAGTTTCTAGCTGTATCCTGGGAGTGATCGGGGAACCAATCTGAAAGTGGCACAACTTTTGTGGATTGGCTGAGATGGCTTGATTTAAGCCAGCTACTTGGACTTGCACGGCTTGATAGGAGGGCTTTATTATGTTAAACATCCGTTCGGAGATGAACGTAGCCTCTGATCCTGGATCGATCAGTGCACGTGCCTTATAAGTCATGCCCAAATGGCAAATATTTATAAGCGCACTGGCCAAGAAGAACACCTTGCGTGTTCGCCGTGAAGTAATTTTGAATATGTTGATTATTATGTTGACTCGTGCAATCTTTAAGGATGTGTCCTCTTGCGAAGCAGTTCAGACACAACTTCTGCTGTTTGATGAAATTGGACCTTTCATCAACAGTCATTTGGAGAAAGCGCGGACACAGACGTATAGGATGGTTCTCCTTTGAGCAAAGTTTGCAGGTTTGTGGTTTGCCTACAACCTTTGTCTCAAAGGAGTTGACCTTCCCCGTAGAAGGCTCCTTTCGAGCAGGTTTGGAATTAGTCTGCGCGCTTGTACTGGGTTGTACGTCCTCTATCGCTTCCAATGTGCGATAGCGCTCTGAAAGGAAATCTGACATTTCTTTCCACGACGGAATTTCAGCCTAATTTTGTACTGACTGCTCCCAAAGTGATAACGATTCAAAGGCAATCCCAATTCTCAGTGCTGATTTGGGAGAGGCCTAGAGCCGTTAAGCAACTTTGTATTGTGCTTTGAAGTATTTGGATGGCGGCTCCAGACTCCTGAGAGACTGACGGAAGGTTGAAGAGGATTTTAAGTTGGCTGTTAACTAACAGCCTCTTATTTTCAAACCTATCCGTCAAGTTTTTCCAAGCAGAGGAGAAGCCCTCATTCGTGAGAGGAGATTTGGACACGATTGCCTTTGCTTCGCCACTGGTCTTTGCATTTGAATGAAACAATTTCTCGATCTGACTTAGGCCGGGATCGGAAATGTAGACCGCTGTGAACAGATCACGGAAGGTTGGCCATTTAAGGTAGTCACCGCTGAAAACTTCAGCATCGAACGGTGGGGACCGGTAGCTTCGTGGCTGGAAGGCCATTTGTGGTGCTGCAGGTGCTGGAGGGGGAGCCGTTGCGGTCTCTATACTCTCATTTAGTTGAGAGGCAAGTTCCTCGTATATGGAATAGCAGTGGTCATACCTGGCCTGCATGGCGATCTTATCCTCAGCATTCGTCTCCGTTTGAGACAATGCGTTGGAACAGAGCTCATATTTAAGCTCTACGGCAGTCCATATGGAACGAAGCTGCTCAAGACGCACTCTGTGAGTGTGAAGTGAGGCTGTAAGAGAATTTTGAATCCTAGCTTCGAACTGCGTGAGCTTATCAGAAGCATTAATGAACTCTTGGAGTGCCATTTTTATTGCCAGTGAAATTTGAACGCCAACTGAACGAGTGATTGGAGGAGTGTGCACCGAAATTTTTGGCACCTGAGTAACCTTAGATGTGGCCGGAGTTGAAACTTTCCGTATAGTGGCTGGAGAAGGTGTTCTACCAAGAAGGGAACTTGGAAGAGAGTTGGAGCGTCTATGCGTAGTCGTGGGTACAATAAGGTGTTTCTTGGTGTCTTTACCACTATTAATTGGCATAACAAGCTTTCAAAAAAGCGAAAAAAAATGCAATTGATGCTGGTGACGGAGCCAGAAACGTGAAACAGAAGAGCGTAGGAAGTCGGACGAGCAGAATTTCTTGTTTTAACAAGAATGTTCTACAAATAGAACGGAACTTTATCGAAACTATTGAGCGAGGAATTTGTTGATAAGTTACAAAGCAACACGTTGTTTTTTTTGGGAAAATATTGCAAAAAAAGGATAATATAATATATATAATATAAATATTATTTTATAATTATCGATATATTTTATTGAGTGATAATAATTATCGAAACAATTATTATACTCAGCGTGAAATTCTGAGAGAAGGAAACGCAAAATAGTTTATATAAAAAATAGTAAATTATAATCTAAAAAAAAATAAATAAATAATTATTTATTATTAGGAGATATTTTCTCAGACGGAGGAAAATATATTCGATAATTTTTGCAATGTTGCAGCGCTTTGTAATACCACAACACAGTGCACAATGAGACGATAAAATAAAAAATAAGTGATTTTAAAAGTCACGGTTGCCCACTAAGTGATTTGTAATATTTGAGCTAGTGCAGCCCTGGAACGATAACACTGAGTGAATGAAACGAAGTGGTGGTCGGTCGATTGTGATCGAACTGCGATCACTAAGTCGAACTGCGATCACTATGGCTGAGAAAGGTAAACAATGAATAATTTATTTGCCTAAATGCAATAAATTTCGAGTGTTGAGTTTTCCCTTTATTTTTAAAAACAAATAAAAATGTGTGGTGTATGTAATTAAATACTTATATGTACATTTATTTAATAATACGACTATGTGTCTTGTTGTGCCGGTGCAGCCGAAATATTGCTGCCGGTCAAAATTTATTGATATTTAATAAATGAAGCAAAAAAAAAAGTGGAAGTCGAGTGTTATCTTTTTAGGCCATGGATTTTAAAAAAATTCATGGTCTATTGTGTTTGTCGGAACGAGTTTGTGCGTAACAGGCAGAAGGAGGCATCTCCGACCCCATAAACTATATATATTCTGAATCAGTATCAACAGCCGAGTCGATTGATGTCTGTCTGTCTGTCCGTCTGTCCGTCTGTCCGTCTGTCGGTCTGTATGAACACCTGGATCTCAGAAACTATAAGAGCTAGAGTCTTCAAATTTTGTGACAACATCCATGTATGTTGCAGTGTTTCAAAGTTTTTTTGAAATTTGGCCAAGCCCCTTCCCGCCTCTGTAAATCAGTAATAACGATTTAATATACACAATATACACCCAACAACAAAAGTTTTACATCTCACATGACAAATACCTTGCCACGGGTGTTTTCTGAAAATTTCATAGATATCGGACTAAAAATAAGTGAGATATGATCCGAATTAAACTCAATTTGAACGTATACTTATGCGCATATTAAGACCTAATTTACGCATCATACCGAAGTTCGAATTGTCGGACACACAGCATTTTACAAAACTTTTTATTTGCATAGAATGGTAACGTAATTAGCTCAGAATGCAACTTTGCCGATCTATTAGAAAATGAGGCGGTGGCTTAGTGGTTAGAGTGGTGGAGAGCGGTCCTGCGTGCGTGAGTTCGAATCCCATGCGCGGCCGGCCGGCAGGTGAAACTTTTTATTTTAATTACTTTTTTTGGTTATTTTTTTATTCCTATAAGCTTAAATGAAAACTACAGTTATTTAATTAAATATCAATAAAAATAGTTTTCAAAAATTGAATCTCCTTTTTTTTTTGCAATATTTAAGACAATCAATAAGTTACAAATGTTAGAGCGGGACGCCGATACATGCATGTCTGCATTTGCACATTTACGTTTCGGCGTCCCGCTCTAACACACATCAATTGCCGTATTCGGCGTATGTACGCAACTGTCAGATTTGTGCAACATTCGGCAAAGTTTATAAAAGTGTTCTAATTAAATATGTTGCGAACCAAAAAATTTAAAACGTATTGTTTGTTACGCTTTAAAATTATTTAATAGAAAAGCAAGAAAAAAAGGAAAACATTTCACACATTGATGACCGGCGGCAGGATTCGAACTCGAACACTGTCAAACATCGTTGGTCTTCGAATCCGGCACACACTCAACTAAGCTACTATACAACTTCCGCGGACACCACTACTGTTTGACAAAAGCAAAAATGTATACATAAACTTATTGCACTCTCGCCCTACCTAATGCTTATAATTCTTGTATTCGCTTTTGCATTGTTTATGCGTTCTTCTTCTTCTATCCGTCAATTAAATTTGTGCGTGTCGCTCGAATAGAATAATAAGAATATAAAGTTTATATTTTTAAATGCTTAATAATAATGCAAATAATGCAAAATTTTTATTATAAATAACTGAAAATAAATGATACTATAATAATCCATGGCCTTCTACAGTCAGCACCTGACTGTAGCGTTCGACTGGTTTTTATTAAATTGGGACGTACAATTGCCCCTTGAGGTTGGGACCTTGGCAATGTAGTATAATGGGCAACGTAAGTATGTGACAAGAAATATATATATGTATGTAAATTACACATACATATATTAACATACGACTTTTATTTGGAGATTGTATGTACCTTTGTTCAAAAAGGGGGTAGGAGAAGGTACATACATATATGTGGCAGAGGCTTGCAAATACAAGTATAATGGATAAGACTGTGTGTAATTTGTCTTTTCATACATATATATGTATGGACAATTTTGAAAGATGACAGTCGTCTGAAATGAAGTATGTATGTGCTTACAAATGCAGCACATATGTACATACAGAGATGCCGGTCGCTAATTGCGAGGTTAGAACGAAAAGGAGAAGAGATCTCTCTTTTCGCACAGGAAAAATTACACACAGCCCTCTGCCGTATAAGATAAGTAAAAAAGGTTTAGTACTTATCTGGGATCCTGACAAGATGCCGTCTTTGTTTGGTTCGAGCGGAGAGGGAGATGATAATCCAGCGACGGAAGTCCAACGCAGAAATAAATATATGATCCGGCTCCAAGGACCAATGTTTGTAGTGGCGGCCTTGTAAAGAAACTTCCTTCGTAGTGGGGATCGTGACGTGGGGCTGAAATACCTGTGGGTGAGAAACCGACGCGAAAACAAGTCGAAATAAAAAGAACAAATCGGGGCGCGTGGCGTTCACTTCACTATATATTTCAATACTGACCTCATTTACATAAATTTATGTATTTTAATCCTAACTTAACATAACTTGACATTTTGGATAAAAGAGCGCGAGAGCCCTTAGTGACTCTCGCACTATTTACGCCAATATGCTGCCTACTTTTAGGCGGCGGGTTTCGGCGTAAACACTGGCCAATTCGAGTTCCGTCAGAACTCCATCTGTCCCAAAAAGACCAATTGGGAGTATTTCAAAGCCGCCGTGGCTTTTAAAGCAGACTTGTTGATCAGCAACTAAAATTCTATCAGTGATAATTCAAATTCTATCATTGAGATAGAACTTGCTGCCAACCTGCTTCAAGATGTTCTAATCATATCTTTCGAGGACAGCGCTGTTCGGAAGACCTTAAAGGTCAACCGAAAAGTTCCATGGTGGAACGAGGAACCATCTGTTCAAAGAAGGAAGGTTAGAAGCCTATTCAATAGGGCCAGATCTAATGGTATGGGCTTCTTAAAAGAGCAGACGGCTCTTTCACTCAAGATCGCAGGGATGCACTTGACCTTCTACTTCAAGTCCACTTCCCAGGTTCGGTGGCGAGCCCAGATCTATCAAGTCACGATGACGTCACTATTGTTAGCGGACTCACGTGGATCCAGTTTATCAGGAACCATCTTCGACCCTGAAAATGTCAAATGGGCTGTAGATTCCTTCGCTCCCTTCAAAGCCCACGGAGGACATCAAATCTATCCACAAACCAGCCTAGATCACATTCTCGGTCCGCTGGTTGGCCTTTTTAGAGCTAGTTTTACTTGGGGATACATACCTATCTCTTGGAGGAGAGTCAATGTGGTATTCATTCCAATTCAAGGGAATCGTCTCCCAGACCATTCTAAATCATATCGGCCGATCAGACATGTTGGAATAAATGTGTATGCCTTGATATGAATAAGAATGAATCAGCTGATCGCGAATAATGTTATGTAATGTTAAATAACATAATTATGCCACTTCCCCTAAGAATGTTAAATTGAATGGAAGTGCACGAAGCACACAGTTAAAAAGCCACAATAAATAATTTAACTAAAATAAAGCAATGCACTTTATTATCAACATGGTAGCAGAGCAAGGTTAGAAAAAATTAATCCAAGTTAGAAAAAAAAATCCAAAGTGTAAAACTAAATCCAAGTTTTATAAAAATAAATGCAAAAGGAAAAAGTGTATAAGACATAAAAAAAGGAAAAACAATATTAAAAGTGCGAACTATTAAGAAATACGAATACGAAAAAAAGACTATTGACAAATGCTAAGCAATTAAACGGAAAACCATTAAAAACATAAACTAAAAGGATTCGATGGAAACAGATTAAAATTTAAAAATCCACGTGCACGCTTTTTATAAAATTACATGGAAGTAGAAAAATTGTGACCCTATATGAAAATGTGCAAAAAATGAATGACAGAGAAAGAGACATAAATGAAGTGTGCAAACAGATTAAAAGTGAAGCGGGAAAAATGAGTGCAAACGCAAAAATCGAAGACATTGTTATGCCTATATTCGATTGGGGAAATTTTGGAAGCTGGAAGTTCAGACTAATGACAATACTAGAATACAAAGAGTGCAAAGAAACAGCAGTGCGAACAAGAACAACAGAAGATAATGAAACAACATGGATGAAAACAGATTTAAAAGCAAAAACAATTTTAATCAGTACAATATCAGACAAACAGTTAGAATATGTTAGTGAGTGCCAAACGACATTATAAATTATGAACAAGTTAAACGAAATGTATTCGACAAAGTCAACAGCCCTGCAAATACCGTGTAGAGGAAAAATCGACGCAATCAAACTAAAAGTTTCTTCGACGAGAAGAGCGTCGAGCATTGAACTGTTCACGTTCGTTGTCCCTATAAACAGGGTCGTGTCTGCGCCTCGATCGACGCGAAGTATCTTCTATTTGCTCTTCCTCTCTAAACGCCGGGTTTCTTCGACGAGAAGAGCGTCGAGCATTGAACTGTTCACGTTCGTTTTTCCTATAAACAGGGTCCTGTCTGCGCCTCGATCGACGCGAAGTATCTTCTATTTGCTCTTCCTCTCTAAAATCCGGGTTTCTTGGGCGGGAAGAGCGTTGAGCATTAAACAGGACTCGTTCGTTTTCCCTGTTAGCAGGGTCTGCTCTACGAAGTTGTTTACGCAGTCGGTCTGCTGCCCTGTCAGTTTCTGATCTATCAGCATGCAGTCTTCGCTGCCTTTGTGAAGCTCGCTCCTGTTCAACATACTCTAAATTTGACCTATTAACCTAGTTTTGAATTCTACGTCTCTGAGATCTACTTGTAACTGTGCTCCTATTGAGCCTTGGCATTTTGGAAAAAATGATCAAATCTAAATAAAATATGATTAAATGTGATAAACTTAAAAATTTAATGTTAATAAATTAATAATAAAAAATCTGTGTTAAAAAATTAACAATAAAATAAATATGTTAATAAATTAAAGAAAAGAAAAGAAACTTAATGTGTAACTTGCGTAATATAAATCCGTTGCAGCAAACGATTAATTTAACCGAAATCGCGAACCGATAATTATAAAGAAACGACCACACTGTGAAAGAGTCATCGATGCAAAAATACGTACAATGTAACGTATTTTGCCCAAATTGTGCACGGCGTGCAGCGCCGAACACTAACACAAGCACAAAGTTCCTATTAACACAAACACACGCGGTTGAAATACTTATAAAAATATAACAAGCAAAATCAATAATAAATTTGACTTGTATTATTCACTCAAGGTGTATTACTGTACACTTTAACTTATTAAAATAAAACGTTATAATTGATATAAATCGACAATCGGGAATCGACGACGATAGCAATAACACCGACTACGCCAATTGCAAGCTGCAAACTGATTATTTGCATGACAGTGCTGTCCACTTATTGCAAAATAATGATAATTGAAAATCGTATTTTTTTATCGAGCGCAAAAATTTTTTATTTGAATAAAAAATTTTCTTCCGTTTTATTAATCCAATTTCTAATTAAAAGTTGCAAACGATGATAAATTGTTAGTAAATGCTTTTTCCAAAAAATTGATTTAATAATTGTGAGCAACTGCGACATTGGTATTTGCAGTTTTCGAAGTTTGTGACGCAATGATGCGATTTGGTGTTTTGTGATGTCATGCGTTTCGGTCGAAACACTTTTTACTTTAACCATGCACGCATTTTTCCTAAACTGCGCGCGCATTCTTGCGTATGCAATGCACCCCTGTCTTTGCATATGTTTTGTATCCCTGTTGGTTAAATTTTCATATATTGAAGTAATATATACAAATCTGTTTTTGCACCCGTTACACATAGTGAAGTTGGGTATTATATCTTCATGCCAACCGATAATATGTGTTAAAAGGCAAAACGCAATGTATCCAACCCAATATAGTACATACAAATATATTTGTATATACGTATATAAATATATAAATATAAATATAATATATATAAATATATATATTTTTGTGTATGAACAACATTTCGTTTGAAATAAATCGCTTGTGGGACACAGTGTGCGCATCGTTCTGACGTTTTACTGAGAATTAGCCAACAACAAAATACATGTAAATTTAATTATTTTTTAAAATTCAATTAAAAAAAAAACTAGAAGCGACCGCCAAACAATTTGTTCACCCTAAAATCTTGATAAATATAGCCCTATCAGTGAAAAAATTTAAACAAAATCGGAGATGTAGGCAGCTATTTAACCTTTTACCAAATATATATATATATATATATATACTTTAGTCTTTAAATATATTTATATGCATATGTACATATATATACTATATATATGTACGTATGTAGTGCAAAAGTTGCTTGCAAATTACAATTTCAATATTAAGCTTAGTGGTTTTATTTTAAATTCCAACTCTGCCGACGGATATAAGAGTGATGCAGTGGTTAAGTGAAATGCGTCGCAGTCTCTTAGGCAACTTGTGCGGAGTTCGAATGACGGCGCGGTCGAAATCCAAATGAGTTAAGTAAATTTTTTGTCACCATTACTTTGTTTATAAAATAAGTAAAAGTTAATAGATATTAATATTATTTTTATGCATACTCTAATTTTTTATCCGAAAAATATTAGGAACGCTATCATAAATTTTATCGAAGTGACGCTGCTTATGGCTTCGTCACAATCGGCAAAGCGGCAATACGAAAGAATGCATTAAACAAACTGACGACCGTTTGTTTAGAATAGGAAGATAAGGAAAACGCTTACTAGCGGCTGTATGTTTAGATAAAGGAGATGGACAATAGCGTTGAGTACTTCACTTCTTATATATGTATCTTTCGTTCGTAAACAACAGCAATGGCAATTGGAGTGTATGTTAGAGAGGGACGCCCATACATGCATCAGTTGGCGCTACGCGCTCGCATTCTCTTTCCTCTTCTTTTCTACACGAGCATTGTAATGACGTCACAGCTTGCTGGTCTGTATACAAAATCAAAGCGAACAAGGTTTTTGTTTAATAACTTCTGTGTTTGTTGTCCGATCGGATTGGAATTTTGACATTATGTTGGTATTATAATTAGCTAAGTATAGTCTTACTCAGAATACTGTATCTTTTATGTGTCGCTCGCAAATCAGCTTAAAAGATGAAATTATTGATTTGCGTGGACGGGGGGCGTGGCACCCAACATTTGAAATAAACTTCACCTGTCCCGGATCAACAGAAACCTTCATGCCAAATTTGGTGTCTCTAGCTTTTATAATAGCTGAAATCTGTGTATTCATCTGGACATCCAGACATCTAGACATCCGGACAGACAGACAGACATGGCTTAATCGACTTGGCTAGTGATCCTGAGCAAGAATATATATACTTTGTGGTGTCTCCCACGCCTCCTTCTGCCTGTTACATACATTTGCACAAAGTTAGTATACCCTTTTTTGACCATTTTCAATGGTCGAAGGGTATAAAAAGTTGGAGGAATGGCCTTATAATTTTGGTCAGCCGCTACGCATTATCAGCGACAGGGGCGTAGCATTTACCTCAAACAGCTTTGAAGAATATACCAAGTCAAATGGTATTGAACACGTTTGGACAACAACAGGAGTTGCTCGCGGCAACGGTCAGATAGAGCGAGTCAATCATATCAATAATCAGCAAGTTAGCAATTGACGACACTTCAAAGTGGTACAAGCATGTATCCCAGGTGCAGAAAGCGATCAATGCCCATATTCATTGCTCCACAAAGAAGATGCCATTTCAAGTAATGTTTGGAGTAAACATGAGGAATAAGGTTAGTGATAATATACTAACTACTCTAGAACAAGAGCTGGTGACAGACTTCGACGCCGAGAGAGCTGAATTTCGCAAGGAGGTAAAAACACATATTTAGCAGGCGCAGCAATACTATAAAAGACGGCTAAGATCGCAAACGCAAGGACGAGCGTACATATAAAAAAGGAGATCTGGTGGCTATTAAATGAACTCAGTTTGTGACTGGCAAAAAACTAGCTAGCAGTTTTCTCGGGCCATATGAAGTAACTAAGGTAAAAAGAAACGGCCGATACGATGTACGGAAAGCAGCTCAGGTGGAAGGCCCTACAATAACTGCAACATGTGCAGAAAATATGAAGCTATGGAAGTACGCGTCTACAAATGAAGATCTGTGGTCGTCTGGGTCAGACGACAGTGATCAGGATGGCCGAATGTAACGATAGTTATCGATATGCGATGACCGATAATCATCGCAAAGGGTAGCGTCGTGAGCGCAGGCAGAAGAGGAAGAAGGAGTCGAAGAAGAACAAAGCGAGTTGAAAGTTGTGCAGTAAAAAGATCGTTAAGCCGAAAGTTGTCGTGTCCGGAGTAAGGCAAAGTTGTGTAGTCGTCGTATGTCCGGAGATCAAGAAGTGTTGGCCCGAGTCATCTTTTTATTAAATACCAAATATAATAAGCAAACTATTATAATATCAAAATATTACTAAGATAAACAATTGGGCTAAACAATAAGTATCCTACATTTATGTTACAAACTACGTTAGGCGTTGTTGTCGTCTCTGTACTCCGTGCTATAGACATGTGCGAGGGATTCACTGCAGGCGCGAATGGAGCCCGCGTATCGCTGAATGGACCGATGTTTTGCAGAAAAAAACACTCCCATTGGGCGATACAAGGACATACGCTTCCTGCAGGACTGCTCCAGTATGTTCTTACAGATTACAGGGATTACAGTTAGCCGCTCTGCCTGGCTTAAAATGAACTTTTTGAGGATCTGAGCTTTGATTCACATTGAATTGAGATAGGCTAAGCATTAGATTACTTTTTTTGTTGACAAACGTTTTAAGTATTGACTTAATTATGTGATCGATTTGTATTATACAAAATGTTTAGTTTGGCTAGCATTATTATTCATGCTTTACAATGTAGAGCCAAAGCTGATGTTATGTTGGATATTTTGCTGCTGATTTGTGTATGACAGCAGCAGCAGGCTTGTCAAATGGATGGGCCTGCAGTTTTAATTTACTGATTGAAGCTGAAAAATGCAAATTTGCAGATATTGAATGTTTATTTAATATTAATAAGAATAGGTAATTAGAAATAAGTACAAGTTTAATTGTTTCCTCAGTATTTGTCATTGTTGTTTTTATGCTAATTCATTTGTTATTAGCAAAATAAGAGGTGTTTACAAATAATAAGTATTTGTTTTAGCAATATTTATTTCATTGTTCGCAATTTTTAATTGTGTGTTCTTACAGGCTTTACAAATTAAATTCATAATTAATTTAGAGGCAGTTTTGCTTAAATAAGTATAGTGTGATATATCATAACAAAAGTGTGAATTAACAGGGAAAGGATTTGAGCAAATACTTATTTACAAGTACATGTTATAATCGCAGCAATGCTTATCACAGACAATATTTAGCTTCACCAGAAGCGGCATTAAAATCTCTTATAAGTAGCTGGAGTCGCTTGTTTTTTTCGGAGATTGGTATTGAGAAGGAGAGTTTGCTGCTTTTTCCAGCGTGCTGGATTTCGTCTATTGTTTCCTGGATTTCTCACGCAATCCGCTAATTTTCAAAACGATAAAAAGTTTTCAATTCCATTCCAATCAGCAAGTTTCAATTGATCGTAACCAATTCCCAGTTGTACCTGCAGAAGGTATAACATTTCACAAAAGTCAAGGAGCAACTTATAGTAAAGTAGTGGTCCATACAACTTCTCGAATGAGTCGTGAGGCTTTGTATGTTGCATGCAGTAGAGCTACAAATGCTTCAGGCCTTTTCATTGTTGGGGGTTTTGTGCCCCTAAAATCAGACGCCCAGTCACCAGTCGAGCAAGAGCTTAGAATATTACGAAGCGAAAAACTCCTAAATTCTCACTATGACTGTCTATTCAAAGACAATTGGTTTACTGCACTCTTCCATAATACCGAAAGTTTGCATTGCCACTTTAGCGACATTTGCTCTGATCAGCTAATGCTCCGTGCAAGTCTTCTTTGTTTCGTAGAAGCTTCCATTTTCTCAAATGAAATATTTGAAATACCTGGCTTTACACAAGTTGTACGGCTAGATTGTGAGTCAGTAGCCAACAGAACTCGACCAAAAAGAGGCAGTCTTATCTTCATAAAAACGAACTATTCGAGAATGTTAGTCTTTTTTTAACTGGTCGATTTTATAGTGATCCCCATAATTTAAATTCGGCAGTTTTTGAGTATGTCGTATTGAAATATAAATGTAAAGGCTTCCTTATAATTTATAAGACTCCAGCATATCCATTGTCAAAGTTCGAAGCAGAATTTGAGAACTTATTTTTGAGGTCTCCATTTTTAGAAAGTCATTCCATAATTCTGGGAGATTTTAACATGTGCTTGCGATCTCTCAGAGGGTGTAGTAGGAGAATTTTTAACTTTTTAGGGAGCTTAGAGTATAAGTCTCTTTTAGATTTGACATCGTCTACAACCAATTTGAATACTCATATTGATTGGGCGATGTCTAATATTTCAGAAGGAAGGGCCAATGCGCGCACATATGAGACCATATATAATTACCATAGTGGGGTTTTAGTTGATGTTGCAGGCTCAGATTTATGATAGTTTATTTTATAATTATGTTAATAAATTTTATTATAGCTATTTCATTTATAATTATCTTTAATTTCATTTATACTAAGTATTATATTAACATATATTAAGTAATGTTACTACATTTTATTATCTTTTATTTTATAATTTATTTTGTTTATTTACATAGATAGACAGAATCTATCTATGACTGCACGTATAGCAGAATTAATTTTTTTGGGGAACATTGGGGTTGCGCAGAGCAACTCAAGTCGACTCGAAGGTCACCAAAATTTATCTTTTTGGGAACAACTGACCCCATTACATTTGTAGTGGCCTTTCCGTGGTGTTCCCTGGGTACCAATTATATATGATAATCGGTAGCAAATTCGAGCGGCGATTCCATACCGTTATTTACAAACTTTTCACTGTATAATATGATAATCCATGGCCTTCTACAGTCAGCACCTGACTGTAGCGTTCGACTGGTTTATTTTAGTTTTTTTCCACATCGCGTTAATTTCTACTCTCGTTTCTATTGGCGTTTCTATTGGCGTTTCTACTGCGTTTCCGTGTCGTCCGTTATGCGACAGTGCTTCTCGGTCGGTCAGGCGGGAGGTGGACTTCGTTTGGGTTCCGCACGCAACAAGCATTGGCTTGGTGTCGTTGGACCACTTGATAATACAGTTATTGTATTCAACGTCCAATAATAATAACCATTCAATTTCGATTACGCATTCTATCGCTTGGTGGTTCGGCGTTCGCTTACCATAGGGTCACTACGAAAAGTACCCATTTAGGGAGTAGTCGGGTAGGTAGTTCAAACAGAACGACAGGGGTCCGATATATCGTGCAAAATATCGATAACATCAAACATATCGCCACTAAGCACTGAACACATAGAGACCTCAAACAGGGGGTAAAGCTGTTATAGTTAGTTTTCTCAACCAAGTACCCCAGAGCCGGAAGCATTGAAAGTAAAGACTTCGGCTGCCCGCTCGGCTGGGGTACTTCCATGTTCGGCTCTCAGTACAAAGAGCGCAGAGCATCAAAACTGTTTCAGTCGCACAACGACAGCGGAACGATGAGCACGTACGTATTTCATTGCGCTGTGCGAATTTTTTTTTATATATATTTTTTTTTTTTTTTTTCAAAAATTGATTGCCTGCTGGGCGTTTTTTTCTCGGCTTTCATTTTTAATGAATTAGTTTGTTGGACACTGTACCGTCACAAAATGTTGCAGGCGCATAAAAAATCCGATCAAGTTATATTTTATGCAATATCTTGACAAACACCAAAAAAGAAATTCGACTCAACTTAATTTATTATACCCTTTTACAATATACGAAAAGGTAAAAAGGGTACACTGACTTTGTGAAAATGTATGCAACAAGAAGGAGTGGGAGACTCCATAAAATATATATATATAGTGTATATTATTGTTTAGATAAAGTTTGTTTTAGATTTTGACCACGCCCCTCCACCCCTGTAAATCTATAAAACCAAATTCAAAGGGTAAATTTTACACAACATCGATTTGAAGTAAATAACAAGTCAGTTCATTGTATTTTAAGCAAAGTTGTGCCGAAATCCTGAACGGAAGTGTTCAAAGCTCTAGGTGTGGCACCGACTTCAGCTTTTACTGCCATTAACGATACCGAAATTGACTCATTTTTATTAATTACTATGCTATAGACTACAGTACCGTATGCCTTGGTTGATGCATCTGTGAAAGCATACAATTGAATGCTGTTTGCGTCGTTGACAACCAATCTTGGTAATTTGCATAGTTACAAATTTTCTGAATCTGATCGCCACGTGAGTCAATTTTTTACAAGTTTATTTAAGTTGTGTTTTTCAGTGCAGATTGATGAGTCAAAAAGTTAAAAAACATGAATTTTATTTGCACGAAAATGTATGCGATATTCAACAACACTTGCCTCTATGTGCAATGTGTCTCTTCCCTGCAGTGAAAAAAAGGTCCCATGATTACGTCTTATAATATGACTCCTTACCTCAGTGGATGTACGAAGTCATACTTAACCGTGAACGCTAAACACATTATTAATTTGTTTTCGAAGAAAGTTAAAAATATTGAAATTCATATTAAAAAACAAATTTGAACGAATTTTGAACGCATTTTCTTTTTTAATTTTAAATTTTTTTTGTGCTAATTGGCTGTCGCACAAATAATAGTGCATTTTTTATGTTATATTTGTTTACATTACTTTAAAATGTTTTTAATAAAGTTAGTATTTCATCTTTTATATGTGAAATTATATATTCTTTTAAGGGGAAAAAATTTATTTGAAAAGCTTTTTTAGTTTTCCTGATATTAAGTTTCTAAGACGAGCAGCATAGGGTGTGCTAATCGGATGTCCCGAGTGTAGTGTTTGGTTTTTTTTTTTTTTATTATTTTTGCATTGTAGAGTGTCTTTTAGGCGATCCGTGAATTATTGCTCTTCGTGGCAGTACAGTGTGATCCACTTCTCATCATCGTTTATTATATCCGTCTCATTATTATTATTATCACTATCCGAGGTATGCGATTCAATTTCACTTTGTACTAAATGGGATTTACGTCTTGGTGTCATTTTATAGTATTTGCTTTTATATTTTCCGGAAAAGAGTATTTAAAAATAATAATGTTATCTCAGATCATTTTCTTGTGTGAAGTACAATAATTACTAAATAACTAAATCAGAACCAATGACCTTGATTATTATTTTCCATATTGTAATCAATTTTTTTTTTTTTTGGAAATCCTATTTAAAATAATAGGAAATTTTCAAACTCTTAATTACAGCAAATAACTACATCGATTACATCAACTTTAATCGATTATTACTCTGATGCTCAAGTCGGTAAAAATACAAAAAAAATACTTTTTGAGTAGCTTAAAATGTTGTTTAATTTAACATTTTTTTTTTTTTAGGACAATTTAAAAATTGTAAAAATTTCAAAAAAATCGACCAGTCGCTTAATTTTTCCATCCGGCGTATTTGACATATTTTATCTTATTTATTTTGTTAAAAGCAATTCGAATGGTTTTAATTAAAAGTGAAGAAATTAGTTTAGTTTTGTAAATTAAGAGACATATATACCACTTAATTATCAATATGACGAAGTAAGGGTAATATTATTAAGCTTAAATTTCCACAGTTGAAGGCTCGAAATCTGCAAGGTAAATACCTATGTTGAAAGAGTTTATGGGGTCAGTATAAAAATAGCGAATGTTCCCAAATCGTCTTTCTTAAAGTTGCTTGTATTTCTATATTGAGGTCGATTAGTTCAGACAGGTGATCCTTGAAAGCCTCGACATTAGTACCAAGAGAAAGTAAACTAGGGCGTTGGGGTTTGTTTATCGGATTAGCATGTAGATCAGCCAGCAGAGGGATGAAATCTGATGATAGATCGTGCAGAGTTCGGCTGGTAAATCTGTGAATGGAGTAGCCCCTGGTTACGAAGAAATCTAGTGCAGATGGAGCTATCTCCGTATTGGTGGAGTAAAATGTTGGCTCTCCTGTTGCCAAACCGATCCTTCTGTAGTTTGTAGTTGCACACTGGCTGTCTGCATGTTGTAGGCTAAGATTGGAGGTTGAGGACAATGATTTAAGGCAGAGCGCACGAGGACAGTGGTACTCCCTCTGCTATTTCCACTGGGGTGGCCGTCGTGGTAGCTGGTATAACCAAGTAAGAAGATGCGCTGTTCTTCCCGCACATGTGTTTCTGTGGCAAACATGATATCAATTTTTTGCATGTTTAGGAAATATCAGAGTTCGTCAGAGTTTTTAGCTAGTTCACATGCATTCCACAATCCGATTTTTATAATAGGTTGAGTCATTTTGACGTTCATAATATGAGAACCTTAACTAGTTCTCGAAATGCTTTGTTGGATTCCAAAGTCTCCTCTATAAGTTTGAACATTTTGTCCATTCTCAAGTTTATATCCCGAATGGCGTTTTCTAGCGACTGGAACTTCTTGCCAAGTCCTAAATCTTCCGGAAAGAGTGTACATCTCTCTGCTGGTGTTGAGTCGCATTAGACTCATATTAAGGACCTTTGGGCCGAGCAATATAGGCATAAGAAGTACTGCTCCTGATGGCATCACCGGGAACGAATCCTCGAGAGTAGGTGTCACTTTTATTTTGAGCTGACGGAGTTGCCACTAGCAAGAAAAGTAGGGAGCCTTGGGCTTGGCTTAAGCTTCTTTAATTAGGCCATGGATTTTAAAAAAATTCATGGTATTCTGAATCATATATTCTGAATCAGTATCAACAGCCGAGTCGATTGATGTCTGTCTGTCTGTCCGTCTGTCCGTCTGTCTGTCTGTATGTCTGTATGAACACCTGGATCTCAGAAACTATAAGAGCTAGAGTCTTCAAATTTTCTGACAACATCCATGTATGTTCCAGAGTTTCAAAGTTTTTTTGAAATTTGGCCACGCCCCTTCCCGCCTCTGTAAATCAGTAATAACGATTTAATATACACAATATACACCTAACAACAAAAGTTGTACATCTCACATGACAAATACCCTGCCACGGGTGTTTTCTGAAAATTTCATTTAAATCGGATCATATCTCCCTTATTATGATCCGAATTGAACTCAATTTGAACGTATACTTATGCCCATATTAAGACCCAATTTACGCATCATACCGAAGTTCGAATCTAGCGTCGGGCACATTTAACAAAACTTTTTATTTGCATAGAATGGTAACAGAATTAGCTCAGAATGCAACTTTGCCAATCCCAGGAAAAGTGAGGCAAGTGTGTGGCTTAGTGGTTAGAGTGGCGGACATCGGTCCTGCGTGCATGAGTTCGAATCCCATGTGCGGCCGGCTGGTGAAACTTTTTATTTTAATTACTTTTTTTTTGGTTATTTTCTTATTCTTATAAGCTTAAATGAAAACTGCAGTTATTTAATTATATACCAATAAAAATAGTTTTCAAAAATTAAATTTCATATTTTATGCGATATTTAAGACAATCAATATGTTACGAAAGTTAGAGCGGGACGCCGATACTTGCTTGTCTGCATTTGCACATTTACGTTTCGGCGTCCCGCTCTAACACACATCAATTGCCGTATTCGGCGTATGTACGCAACTGTCAGATTTGTGCAACATTCAGCAAAGTTTATAAAAGTGTTCTAATTAAATATGTTGCGAACCAAAAAATTTAAAACGTATTGTTTGTTAAGCTTTAAAATTATTTAATAGAAAAGAAAGAAAAAAAGGAAAACATTTCACACAATGATGATCGCGGCAGGATTCGAACTCGAACACTGTCAAAACACCATTGGTCTTCAAATCCGGCACACACTCCACTAAGCTACTCTACAACTCCCGCGGACACCACTACTGTTTGACAAAAGCAAAAATGTATACATAAACTTATTGCACTCTCGCCCTACCTAATGCTTATAATTCTTGTATTCGCTTTTGCATTGTTTATGCGTTCTTCTTCTTCTATCTGTCAATTAAATTTGTGCGTGTCGTTCGAATAAAATAATAAGAATATAAAGTTTATATTTTTAAATGCTTAATAATAATCCAAATAATGCAAAAGTTTCATTATAAATAACGGAAAATAAAAGATACTATAATAATCCATGGCCTTCTACAGTCAGCACCTGACTGTAGCGTTCGACTGGTTTTATTCCTATAAGCTTAAATGAAAACTACAGTTATTTAATTAAATATCAATAAAAATAGTTTTCAAAAATTGAATCTCCTTTTTTTTGCAATATTTAAGACAATCAATAAGTTACAAATGTTAGAGCGGGACGCCGATACATGCATGTCTGCATTTGCACATTTACGTTTTGGCGTCCCGCTCTAACACATATCAATTGCCGTATTCGGCGTATGTACGCAACTGTCTGATTTGTGCAATATCGGCAAAGTTTATAAAAGTGTTCTAATTAAATATGTTGCGTACCAAAAAATTTAAAAGGTATTGTTTGTTAAGCTTTTAAATTATTTAATAGAAAAGAAAGAAAAAATGGAAAATATATCCGACATTGATCTCGACAGGATTCGAACTCGAACATTGTCAACATCATTGGTCTTCGACTCCGGCACACACCCCACGAGGCTACTATACAACTTCTGCGGCCGCCACTACTGTTTGACAAAAGCAAAAATGCATACATAAACTTATTGCTCTTGTGCCCTGCCTAATGCTTATAATTCTTGTCTATTCGGTTTTGCATTGTTTATGCGTTCTTCTTCTTCTATCCGTCAATTAAATTTGTGCGTGTCGTTCGAATAGAATAATAAGAATATAAAGTTTATATTTTTAAGTGTTTAATAATAATTCAAATAATGCAAAATTTTCATTATAAATAACGGAAAATAAATAATACACGGTATACTATAATAATCCATAGCCTTCTACAGTCAGCACCTGACTGTAGCGTTCGACTGGTTTAAATATAATAAATGTGTATACGTGTACATATAGTGACATATTCATTCCCCATATGAAAACTTAAACCGATCTTTTGGAAAGCTCCACTCTTCAAAAGCGTCATCATAAAAGTTCTCTCAAGACACCAATCGTCAAACGATAAGATGCTTAAGTCACTGATAAACAAAGATGAAAAGCTCTTTAGAACTTTAATGCTTGTCCATAAAAATAATTCTGTCAGTTAGTTTATGAGTAACTCTGCTGTAATAAGTAACAATAACTCCATCAAATAAAAAATTATAAAAAAAAAATATATTTTTTTTTATTTTTGATGAACACCTAAATACCTAATTATATATTGTTTTATGAATCTGAACTTGAATCAGAATCAGAATGTGAATTCAATATTTTGTCTGATGGATCAGTTTTAAAATTAGACTGTATTTCCAAAAGACTTATTACTGCCTTCGGAAGTGGTTTTTTCCTATTGTTTCTCTTTCTTTCTTTTAAAGAAATTGTTGATAATAGTGGGTCCGAGGAATCAATCGCTCTGTGGAAAATATCACTCATCGTATTGATTCGACTATTTTTCCTAACATGTGATAGTTGGTCACTTTTGTAAAGTTTATTTTGGGATTCACTCGAATTTTCGCCTAGGTATCCAAGTAGAACCAACGCCGAATTCTTGATTTGAAATTCGTGGACCAGTACTTTCTGAATCGTTGGCGACATAGGATACCATGTATATGATTGCATATATGATTTAAAAGTTGGTTATCGACAAGAATTTGGTACTTGCGAAAGCTCTTCTTGCCGTATTACCATCATTGCTATTGCCGCTGCCATTCTGCTTCGACATGCTTACTCGAAGGCTCATTTCTCTCCACATTTCCACCTGGATATATTTTATTCGAATACTCATTTTAATCTTGTCCTCTCCTTTTATATACCACTTTTTTATCTCAGCTTCGTATGATACGTTTAAAACAAATTCAAAAAACCGGATCCAAGCATGTAGTGGACTTACCCCAAATTGTAAAGCTTTTACTTCTGGTGCAAAGGTTTCTGAACTAAATTTTGTAATGTTCAACATTTGTGTTAGGGTGACTCCACAGATCGGACAACATTGAGTAGATTCAGTGTCTGTTAATACGTTTAGGACTTTCCCATCTATAAGTGTCATGTGCATTTCATAAGCAACTTCTGTGTCACGAGTTTCATCACATTTATAAGTGAATGGCGTAAGATTATTAATTTGATTATTATTTTCTGAAAATTTCATTTAAATCGGACTAAAAATAAGTGAGATATTATCCGAATTAAACTCAATTTGAACGTATACTTATGCGTATAATTAGGACCTAATTAACGCAAGCATACCGAAATTCAAATATAGCGTCGGGCACACAGCATTTTACAAAACTTTTTTATTTGCAAAGAATGGTAACAATATTGGATCGTAATGGAACTTTGCCGATCGAACAAAAATGTGGTGGTGGCTTAGCGGTTAGAGAGGCGGACGGGCAACTCTTAATGATTTTGTGTGCGTGCGCGAGTTCAAGTCCTATGCGCGGCTGGCGACACTTTTTATTTTAATTACTTTTTATACCCTTCGATCATTGAAAATGGTCAGAAAGGGTATACTAACTTTGTGCTAACGTATATAACAGGCAGAAGGAGGCGTGGGAGACCCCACAAAGTATATATATTCTTGCTCAGGATCACTAGCCAAGTCGATTAAGCCATGTCTGTCTGTCTGTCCGGATGTCTGGATGTCCGGATGAACACACAGATCTCGGCTATTATAAAAGCTAGAGACACCAAATTTGGCATGAAGGTTTCTGTTTATCCGGGACAGGTGAAGTTTATTTCAAATGTTAGGTGCCACGCCCCCCGCCCACGCAAATCAATAATTTCATCTTTTTAGCTGATTTGCGAGCGACATTTAAAAGATACAACATTCTGAGTAAGACTATACTAAGCTAATTATTTTACCAACATAATGTCAAAATTTCAATCCGATCGGACAACAAATACAGACGTTATTAAACAAAAACCTTGTTCGCTTTGATTTTGTATACAGACCAGCAAGCTGTGACGTCATTGCAATTCTTATGTAGGAAAGAAAAGGAAAGAGAATGCGAGCGCGTAGCGCCATCTGTTGTTCTTCTCTTCTTTTCTATGTAGACACAATTTTGCATTCAAACGCACACACACACATACATACATTTGTGCTTGACCAATGAAATGATACACGCATATACACGTATTCATACACAGACGCATATACAAGTAAAGGCTTACGTTACGATATTTCTATTAAGTATAAGTATTGTACAATTATTGACTCTTTACGTTTCAAAAAGGTCGAAGGGTATCCCACTGTCGCGTGCCGCTCGACTGTTGCTCTTGTTTTCTTTCTTTTCTATTAAATAATTTGAAAGCTTAACAAACAATATATGATTGCATACATACGCCGAATACGGCAATTGATGTGTGTTAGAGCGGGACGCCGAAACGTAAATGTGCAAATGCAGACATGCATGTATCGGCGTCCCGCTCTAACATTTGTAACTTATTGATTGTCTTAAATATTGCAAAAAAAAACATGAGATTTAATTTTTGAAACCTATTTTTATTGGTATTTAATTAAATAACTGTAGTTTTCCTTTAGTTTATAAGAATAACCAGTCGAACGCTACAGTCAGGTGCTGACTGTAGAAGGCCATGGATTATTATAGTATCTTTTATTTTCCGTTATTATAATAAAAATTTTGCATTATTTGGATTATTATTAAGCATTTAAAAATATAAACTTTATATTCTTGTTATTTTATTCGAACGACACGCACAAATTTAATTGACGAAGATAGAATAGAAGAAGAAGAACGCAACAATGCAAGAGCGAATACAAGAATTATAAGCATTAGGTAGGGCGAGAGTGCAATAAGTTTATGTATACATTTTTGCTTTTATCAAACAGTAGTGGTGTCCGCGGAAGTTGTAGAGTAGCTTAGTGGAGTGTGTGCCGGAGTCGAAGACCAATGATGTTTGACAGTGTTCGAGTTCGAATCCTGCCGCGATCATCAATGTTTGAAATGTTTCCCTTTTTTTCTATCTTTTCTATTAAATAATTTTAAAGCTTAACAAATAATACGTTTTAAATTTTTTGGTTCGCTACATATTTAATTAGAACACTGTTATAAACTTTGCCGAATGTTGCACAAATCTGACAGTTGCGTACATACGCCGAATACGGCAATTGATGTGTGTTAGAGCGGGACGCCGAAACGTAAATGTGCAAATGCAGACATGCATGTATCGGCGTCCCGCTCTAACATTCGTAACTTATTGATTGTCTTAAATATTGCAAAAAAAACATGAGATTTAATTTTTGAAAACTATTTTTATTGATAATTAATTAAATAACTGTAGTTTTCATGTAAGCTTATAGGAATAAAAAAACAACCAAAAAAAAAGTAATTAAAATAAAAAGTTTCACCAGCCGGCCACACATGGGATTCGAACACACACACGCAGGACCGCTGACCGCCACTCTAACCACTAATCCACCGCCTCATTTGCTGATTGATCGGCAAAGTTGCATTCTGAGCTAATTATGTTACCATTCTATGCAAATAAAGAGTTTTGTAAAATGCTGTGTGCCTAGATTCGAACTTCGGT
Organism: Zaprionus indianus; assembly: GCA_018904595.1. Taxonomy (NCBI): domain Eukaryota; kingdom Metazoa; phylum Arthropoda; class Insecta; order Diptera; family Drosophilidae; genus Zaprionus; species Zaprionus indianus. The sequence continues at coordinate 60,078 of JAEIHA010000943.1, forward strand.
ATGATGTGTAAATTGGGTCTTAATACGCGCATAAGTATACGTTCAAATTGAGTTTAATTCCGATCATATCTCACTTATTTTTAGTCCGATTTCTATGTATGTATATTAAATCGTTATTACTGATTTACAGAGGCGGGAAGGGGCGTGGGCAAATTTCAAAAAAACTTTGAAACACTGCAACATACATGGATGTTGTCACAAAATTTGAAGACTCTGTCCGTCTGTCTGTCTGTATGTCTGTATGAACACCTGGATCTCAGAAACTATAAGAGCTAGAGTCTTCAAATTTTGTGACAACATCCGTGTATGTTGCAGTGTTTTTAAGTTTTTTTGAAATTTGCCCACGCCCCTTCCCGCCTCTGTAAATCAGTAATAACGATTTAATATACATACATAGAAATCGGACTAAAAATAAGTGAGATATGATCGGAATTAAACTCAATTTGAACGTATACTTATGCGCGTATTAAGACCCAATTTACACATCATACCGAAGTTCGAATCTAGGCACACAGCATTTTACAAAACTCTTTATTTGCATAGAATGGTAACATAATTAGCTCAGAATGCAACTTTGCCGATCAATCAGCAAATGAGGCGGTGGATTAGTGGTTAGAGTGGCGGACAGCGGTACTGCGTGTGTGAGTTCGAATCCTCGAATCCCATGTGTGGCCGGCTGTTGAATCTTTTTATTTTAATTACTTTTTTTGTGGTTGTTTTTTTATTCCTATAAGCTTAAATGAAAACTACAGTTATTTAATTAAATATCAATAAAAATAGTTTTCAAAAATTAAATCTCGTTTTTTTTGCAATATTTAAGACAATCAATAAGTTACAAATGTTAGAGCGGGACGCCGATACATGCATGTCTGCATTTGCACATTTAAGTTTCGGCGTTCTGCTATAACACACATCAATTGCCGTATTCGGCGTAAGTACGCAACTGTAAGATTTGTGCAACATTCGGCAAAGTTTATAAAAGTGTTCTAATTAAATATGTTGCGAACCAAAAAATTTAAAACGTATTATTTGTTAAGCTTTAAAATTATTTAATAGAAAAGATAGAAAAAAAGGGAAACATTTCAAACATTGATGATCGCGGCAGGATTCGAACTCGAACACTGTCAAACATCATTGGTCTTCGACTCCGGCACACACTCCACTAAGCTACTATACAACTTCCGCAGACATCACTACTGTTTGATAAAAGCAAAAATGTATACATAAACTTATTGCACTCTCGCCCTACCTAATGCTTATAATTCTTGTATTCGCTTTTGCATTGTTTATGCGTTCTTCTTCTTCTATCCGTCAATTAAATTTGTGCGTGTCGTTCGAATAGAATAATAAGAATATAAAGTTTATATTTTAAAATGCTTATTTATAATGCAAATAATGCAAAATTTTCATTATAAATAACTGAAAATAAATGATACTATAATAATCCATGGCCTTCTACAGTCAGCACCTGACTGTAGCGTTCGACTGGTTTTAAAATCCATGGCCTAAAAAAGCGATAAAGATTTATGAAGATAATTCAGGCGCAGTAGCGATTGCTAAATTTGGTAACTTTACAAAAAATTCAAAGCACATTGAAGTGCAGTATCATTATGTTAACGAAAATTATAGACATTGTAAAGATAGATTCTAGTAGTGCTGCAAAAGAATCGAAGGAGAATCGATTATATCGATATTTTGACATTTGAGAAAAGAATCGATACTTTTTTCAGAAAATCGATGAATCGAAACGGTGGATAAACTGGTTTTCACGAGCAAAAACCAATGGGTATTGCCCTAGTCACATGTGATCTTAATGTTACCATATATCAAGAAGGAAATGTGTTGTTTATTATTAATAATTAATTTCTCCTTATAATTCCTTATAATTAATTTGATTTGATCAATAGTTTAAGATTGTGCTATAGTTTATAGTTGGTTAATTGAAATAAAAGTTATGTTTGGACTCACGTTTTCGCTACATACAAGGTTTATTTTAACTACAGTATAATGTGCTTAACAATTACCTGCATGCGCAAGATACAAGCTTCTTTTTTTCCCTTCGCTTCTTAGTACATTTCACTAAAGTGAGCAGCATTTTAAGCCATCTGTCTAGGCAGTTAAGCACATTATACTGTACTAACTATTGATTTTCGATTAATCGATTATATCGATATTTTCCCTCTAAAATATCGGAAATATCGATTCTGCCAAATATCGATTATTTTGCAGCACTAGAATCTAGACTTAATATAGCAGACATGTTAACCAAAGCGGTGAACCTTAAAAACTATAAGGGTTGCGAAGTAAATATAATTGGTTATGTGTCTATACGTCATATATGTACTCGTACCTTAAGGTTTAAAAACATTTATGTTGAAAACTAAGTAAGGCGTTGCTGTCGTCTCTGTACTCCGTGCTATAGACATGTGCGAGGGATATATTGCAGGCGCGAATGGAGTCCGCGTAACGCCGAGTGGACTGTTGTTTTGCAGAACAGAACACTCCCATTCGGCAATACAAAGGACATACGCTTCCTGCAGGGCTGCTCCAGTATGATCTAACAGATTACAGGGATTACAGCTAGCCTGGCTTAAAATGAACTTTTGAGGCTCTGAGCTTTGAATCACATTGAATTGAGATAGGCTAAGCATTAGATTACTTTTTTGTTGACAAACGTTTTAAGTATTGACTTAATTATGTGATCGATTTGTATCATACGAAGTGTGTAGTTTGGCTAGCATTATTATTCATGCTTTATAATGTAGAGCCAAAGCTGATGTTATGTTGGATATTTTGCTGCTGATTTGTGTATGACAGCTGCAGCAGCCTTGTCAAATGGATGGACCTGAGGTGTTAATTTATTGATTGAAGCTGCAAGTTGCAAATTTTGTAGGATATTGATTGTTTATTTGATATTAATAAGAATAGGTAATTAGAAATAAAAACAAGTTTAATTGTTTCTTCAGTATTTGTCATTGTTGTTTTTATGCTAATTCATTTGTTATTAACAAAATAAGACGTGTTTACAAATAATAAGTATTTGTTTTTGCAATATTTATTTCATTGTTCGCAATTTTCAATGGTGCTTGAGTTGATTTTAATTTTCTATGTAAAGTTCAATTTCAGACATATTTGTTTCGTTCATTTAATTTGTCTAATAATATTTATTTTTAATAAGTGTTTGTTAATTTTAACATTTTTAACAGATTGATAATGTTCGAAAGATTTTTGTGTTCTCACAGGCTTTACAAATTAAATTATAATAATTAAAATAATTAATTTAGAGGCAGTTTTGCTTAAATGAATAAAGTGTGATATACCATAACAAAAGTGTGAATTAACAGGGTAAGGATTTGAGCAAATATTTATTTACAAGTACATGTTATAATCGCAGCAATCCTTATCACAGACAATATTTAGCTTCACCAGAAGCGGCATTAAAATCTCTTATAAGTAGCTGGAGTCGCTGGTTTTTTCGGAGATTGGTATTGAGAAGGAGAGTTTGCTGCTTTTTCCAGCGTGCTGGATTTCGTCTAGTTTCCTGGATTTCTCACGCAATCCTTCCGAGCTGCCTCCAGGACAAGTAATCCTCGCTTGATAAGAGTGAAGAGAGATGCTCGGATGCAGTCAAGGCAGAGCAGCATGAGTGGCGTCTTGACTGAGATGTTGATGGGCGGTAGTTCTCGCACTGCTGCTCGTAGCATTGCCGTGCACTAATCGTGTTCTTCACTTCCAGTTGGTTGTTCTGGAGGATTGAGATGGTGTCCGTCAGTTTTTTGATGGATACTCGATTGGCATTTGAGGGGATGCGATTTGAAGAAGGTGCACCTTCTAGTGTTTCTTCATGGTCCAAATCCAGGGGCAGCTCGATATACACTGCACCGTCTATATGACGCAGCATGAACTCCCGTACAGTTGGCACATTTCGGTTCCTCTTGCATGCTTTTCTTGCATTCGTTGGTGGGGTGCTTGCCGGCGCACTTCACGCAGACATATTGTGAAAGCCTAATAATATTACACACGACGTTTCAGCACTTCCTCTTTATTCGGCACGCTAAGCAAGACTGCCCCTTAATGTTATTTTACATAGGTTTAAAATAGGCTTAACAGAGTCATTGTGTTATATAAGTATCGATAAATCAGTGTGACCCTCTACCAGCCTACTACTATTCGGCCATCCCGACGATAAGGATCCTGATCCTGGTTTCTTATACGCTTAAGATCTATGTTGTAAGAATTTGTTCATATTTATGGTAAACTTATCGAATTACAGTAGTGTGGTATGAATTTTCTTTAAGAATTTTTTCGTTTTCCTTAGTGACTTCTTTTAACAACATTTTTTCATCAATTGACTCGATAGCTTTTCCTTATTGGTTTCTTTTTCTATAAATCTGTTCTCGACAATTTCATTTTCTAAAGATGTTTCCCTAAAACTTTCATTTTCCTTAACAGTTGAATTTTCTAAAAGTTTTCCTTAGCACTCTCATTTTCCGTAACAGTTGCATTTTCTAACAGTTTTTCCTTATCAGTCTCATTTTCTGTAACAGTTGCGCTGGAATCGCAATGGTTTATTGTGGAAGGCGTATATTGGCAAATGCTTGCGGATTGGCGAACCTTTGGATGCGGTCTTGATCGCGTAAGCTCGCCGATGGGATTCCCTCGATGAGATGTTCGATTAGCTCCTCCATGTCCATGTTGACGGATTGGGACATCATTCTTTTTCTTCGAAATACATTGTAAAACGCTCGTTTACTTGCCATTTGCGTTGCTCAAACTTTCGACGCAGCTCAGATTTGAGGAGGTGTCTTTGTTAAGGTAACGTAAAAAGGCTTTGCAGCTACCTTCTTCTTTTGGTTTCTGCGTGAACATCGCGTTTTGGAGTTGCTTTGAGGAATTCTAATAGTTTTTTTGAGACGCTGCAGTGCAGCAGATTTCGCATCCATGTTTAGTGGACTTTGTGCAGAAGTCACTGTGCCCAAGGGCATCATTTACTCCTTCTGTTATCTTTGAGATAGAGTAATTCTCGGTGATAACGATTGGCATGTCCCGAGTGGTTGACGATGGTCAGATGCTATGAAGAGCTTTGTCCTCTGATTAGCTGCTTGAAGATTTTTCCAAGGTGAGTGTTGCTTTAGAGCTTGACTGCCGAGCAGGAGACGTCAGATGTTGAGTTGCGGCTGGCGTTGTGGTGCTTGAGACCTTTGCTGCAGCAGTGACGATTGGGCTTGAATATGTCGTTGTATGGCGGGAGACCGAAGAACTCGTCAGAGATGGTACCCTGGACTTTCGATGACTTTGATGTAGAAGTTAATGTGGGCAGAGTAGCCAAAAGTTTCGAAACTTTAGCCCTGATGACGGTTTGTGAAGCTTTGACGCCAGCAGCAGTTGCCATGTTTGGTGTAGCATTTGCTGTAGGCGATTAAAGTTGCGCCTTCCCAGTTTTAGCCCTCATCTTTGGGGAAATTTGCGTGCCGACAACGTCTATTTCACAGTCGGAGTCAATTGACGATGAAGATGAGCACTGGGAGTATTTATGGCAGTCGGAAGAGCTGTTTCCTTAGTAGTTGTTGTTGAGGTCTCCACGTTCGCTGGAGCTGCTGAGTGGGCGCTCAGTTTGTGCAGGCTCAGTGGCGTAGTGAGGGGGGCGAATGGGGGAGCCGCCCCGGGCGCAAAATCGAAGGGACAGCAAATCAGGGCTCATGTTTGTTTTTATTTGTTATGTTAATTATTGATTTACGGTAAACGGATTATAGTTAAAGCCAAGTGCTGAAATTTTTCTTATATATACGGTAAAGCGTAGACTTAATAATCAATCCCAAAACGTATCAATCTGTTTTTCATATACTTTTTGAATTTTCCGCTGAAGTTCATCGATGGTTCTCGTCAATATCGATAGTATCGGCTCGTATTCACAGTCGAGAGTTTCGATATCGGTATCGAATATATCGGCGGCAATGACAAGTTGAAACCTGTCAAACTTGTTTTCGCATATTGTCATTTTTGCGCAAAGTGATTGAAGAAATTAGAATTTTCAAAATGTTGCCACGAAAAAAACTGAGTGGAGCGCAGTTCAGAAAAGCGAAACTACAAAAAGAAATGGTTTCACATCAATCCAAGGAGTTCATGAAAAATTTTATTGGAGGCAACGATTCTCGAGCTTCGAGAAGTGAAACGAATTCGTGAACTGTAAAATCATCCATAGGCGACTCAAGCTTTACTGATGGAACTACGATAATATGGTAATAATTCGTTGAAGTCACGGCTAAACGTCAGTCTGATACAAGATGGAATGCCAGTGTGTATCTACTCAGCTCGACAAAGTACTTCTGGCTTTAGAAAAACTGCGCGAAACACCGACCGAAACAGTGGATACACGACAAGACGCAGCTTTAGTTGTCAACGCAATTGAGAGATTCGATTTCAGTGTTCTTCTTTTTTTCTGGGCGGAAATTCTTCCAACGATTGACAGAATGCAGAAAATGTTCCAAACTAAAGGGATCAGCTTTGATGAGTCGTTAACATTGCATGAAACTTTGGATGATCATCTAGAAGAATGGAGGGCCAGTCTTTGTGATTCTGTCATTCTGAAGGCTAAGGAACTCTGTGAAGAAATGGGGGTGACCATCCAAAAAAGAAGAAGAAAGGTACGGAAGATGCCAGGTCAACTCGCAGATGATGCAGTTATGGATTCGTACCAGGAAACGAACCGATTCTTAGTCGAAATTCTGGAAATTCTAGCTTAAAAGAACTCAAAAAACGTTTTGGTTTTTTGTGCACGTTCGAGAAATATTTGGTTGATGACAGAAAAGCGTACAATGATAATCTGTCAAAAATTCAAGAGAAATGTTACCTTTTAGCTGACGTTTACCCAAATGATTTGAATGGTGAGGATTTGTACAATGATACAAAAGATGTCATTTTTCTTCTGAAAAGAGCTTCAAAAAAAGGCGAAAAATTTGACCTTAGTGCAAAAGGTATATTGTTCTACAGGTGTCTTTTTTGTAATTTTAATTGTGTTTTTAGGCCATGGATTTTAAAAAATTCATGGTCTACTGTGTTTGTCGGAACGACTTTGTGCGTAACAGGCAGAAGGAGGCATCTCCGACCCCATAAACTGTATATATTCTGAATCAGTATCAACAGCCGAGTCGATTGAGCCATGTCTGTCTGTCCGTCTGTCTGTCTGTCCGTCTGTCCGTCTGTATGAACGCCTGGATCTCAGCAACTATAAGAGCTAGAGGCATAAAATTTTGTGACAACATACGTGTATATCCTGGTGTTTCAAAGTTTTTCTGAAATTTGACCACGCCCCTTCCCGCCTCTGTAAATTAGTAATAACGATTTAATATACGCAATATACAGCCAACAACAAAAGTTGTACATCTCACTTGACAAATACCTTTCCACGGGTGTTTTCTGAAAATTTCATTGAAATCAGACTAAAAATAAGTGAGATATGATCCGAATTAAACTCAATTTGAACATATACTTATGCGCATATTAAGACCCAATTTACGAATCATACCGAAGTTCGAATCTAGCGTCGTCAAAAATTAAATTTCATATTTTATGCGACATTTAAGACAATCAATAAGTTACGAAAGTTAGAGCGGGACGCCGATACATGCATGTCTGCATTTGCACATTTATATTTCGGCGTCCCGCTCTAACACACATCAATTGCCGTATTCGGCACACATACGCAACTGTCAGATTTGTGCAACATTCGGCAAAGTTTATAAAAGTGTTTTAATTAAATATGTATGTTGCCTACCAAAAAATTATTGTTTGTTAAGCTTTTAAATTATTAAAAGAAAAAGAAAGACGAAAAAACACATTTCACACATTCACCGCTGCAGCAATCGAACCCGAACACTGTTAACATAATAATTGATCTTCGAATCCGGCACACACTCCACTAAGCTACTGTACAACTTTCTCGGCTGCCACAACTGTTTGACATAAGCTTATAATTCTTGTTTATTCGCTTTTGCATTGTTTATGTGTTCTTCTTCTTCTGCCTGCAATTGAATTTGTGCGTGTCGTTCGAATAAAATAATAAGGATATAAAATTTATATTTTTAAATGCTTAATAATAATCCAAATAATGCAAAATTTTCATATAACGGAAAATAAATGATATAAGGTATACCATGATAATCCATGGCCTTCTACAGTCAGCACCTGACTGTACCGTTCGACTGGTTTTTTGTTTGATTCTGTTTTGTTGTGTTATAATTTGGTCACTTTGCGCCATTTTGTTTTCGTTTCCTTCCTTATTGTACGTAGCTTGCAGTTGTTAATTAGCAGTGAATTATAATTTGTTAATTTTGTTTCAGACTGCTGTTTGATGGAGCGAAGGAACATTCATTTATAGATTGGAGGATATCAGAGTGTATGGCTGGGTGGCACTGAGAGGAAATAGACTCTCTTGTTTCCTGTGTGCAGCGCTTTCATGGCTGCTTGTTTATATTGCCACAGCTTGTAGCAAGTAATTTATTAAATATTTGTCAATTAGGGAATTAAATGTGTTCTTTCTGGTTTTAGCTTGTAGGCTTTTAAGATTCTCAGCATATATTATTGCGGCGCATGAAAGCCAAATTGTCGCCAATTTTTCGTGGCAATTGGCAGAGCACCGTGGGTGCTATTGATATGCATTTCTTTGGAGTAAGTGATCTGAACAGTAGAATTTGGCTTATACATAAGAAAGGACTGTGTTTACAGGACATTATTGATCTGGTTCTTGTCTATTTGCAGATTGAGTTCTTGATTGTTGTGGGCTAGTGTGCGGCTCGGAAAGCAGCGATTCAGGGTGTGACGCTGCAAATTTAATTTTTAATAAAAATACGAGGGTCGTTTGATAAGTCCGTGACTTTTTGTATTTGCCGCGCACCTGCTCTAAATACAACACTGCTCCTGTCAGCAGTTATCGATTAACAGCTGACTGTAAAATTTTGAGAAAGCTGCGTTTTTTGGTTTGCGTTTTATAGGCATTGAAAGCAGACGATCTCGTGAATTTTAACGATGATTTTAACAATGCACGGGTGCACACGTGTGTAGTCAGCATGGCAAAATTTCATAAATTGGGCTACGAACTGCTACCCCATCCAGCATATTCTCCAGATTTAGCCCCCTGTGACTATTTTTTGTTTCCAAACATGAAGAAATGGCTCGGCGGTAAGAGATTCGGGTCAAATGAAGAGGTCATCACAGAAACAAACGACTATTTTGAGGGCCTTGAGAAAACCTATTATTTGGAAGGAATAAAAAAATTGGAAAAACGCTGGACTAAATGTATAGAGCTAAAAGGAGATTATGTTGAGAAATAAAACGCTTCTTTGACGAAAAAAAATATATTTTATTCAAAAAGTCACGGACTTATCAAACGACCCTCGTATATTAGATAAACTTAAGCCTAAAATACCCCGCAATTCAAAATATAAGCAGAAGCATAGATAGCAAGGGCAAACCAAGGAACAGGGGACAGACGCAAGTTAAACCCCAGTCGTTCGGCGGGGATAACGACATAAATCCGCTGCCATAATTCCGCCTCGCCAAAACGTCATTATATCGCGCGATCTCATGACGCTTAAGGACGCCATAAGTTCGCCAAGATAAAAACGACACTATTTCGCCACCGGCGAACTTATGTCGCCCTTAAGCGCCATAAGATCGCGCGAACTTATGGCGTCTTGAAATTACTCGTGGCGATCTTATGACGCTTAAGGACGCCATAAGTTCGCCAAGATAAAATCGACACTATTTTGCTTCTAGTTTTTTTTTAATTGAATTTTGAAAATAATTAAATTTACATGTATTTTGTTATTGCCTTTTTGTGCAAGGTGCCAGTCTGCCTGCAACATTTTGTGACGGTACAGTGTCCTAAAAACCGATTCATTTGAAATGAAAACTAAGTGTTTAGAAAAAGTGCGCTGCAAGCGAAAAATGTTTAAAAAAAATTAAATCGCGCGCGCGATAATAATATATTTTTGTGCATGAACAACATTTCGTTTGAAACAAACCGCTTGTGGGACACAGTGCGCATCGCTCTGACGTTTTACAGAGAAATAGCCAACAACAAATACAAATACATGTAAATTTAATTATTTTTAAAATTCAATTAATAAAAAACTAGAAGCGACCGCCAAATAATTTTTTCACCTAAAATTTTGATAAATATAGCCCTATCAGTAAAAAACAAAATCGGAGATGTAGGCAGCTATTTAACCTTTACCGAAATTACTCGTGGCCATATTATGACGCTTAAGGACGCCATAAGTTCGCCGGCGGCGAAATAGTGTCGTTTTTAACTTGGCGAACTTATGGCGTCCTTAAGCGTCATAAGATCGCGCGAATTTATGACGTCCAAAAATTACTTTGAGCGATCTTATGACGCTTAGAAACGACTTAAGCTCGCTGAAAAAAAACGCCATAATTTCGCGGACAAAATGTACTGGGCGAAATTATGACGGCGGAATTATGACGCTATGCCCGTTCGGCGCTCATGGCTAGTGCACACGCAAGTTACGGTACCTCGGTACCCAGAGTGCGCTCACATCTAACGGTGCCTAGGTACCCAGAGCTTGTGCACAGACGTAATAAGGCACACGGGCAACGGGATCGCGACAAGTTTCAAAGCAGCGGTGCCAGACAGGCAGCTCCTAAGAATACACGTGCGACGCACATTCACGATAAGCGTCACATACACACACCTGCAATACCCTGTATAGACCTCAGCAGTGTATAACCTGCTATTATTTTTCCCCTTTCTATAAGTCATAATGGTCCTAGTTTTATAAATTTTCTGTAATCACCCTGGCTGGACTGAGATATGTACCCCAGCCTGAGAAAACATCCTTACAAGGGTTATCTGCAGACGACGAGTTCCCTTCAGCAAATAGGAAATCATCAGAACTTCTTGAAATACGTGAGAAAGCTCGGGTGGGTGTTTATTGGTTAGGTCTGCGATTGCCGTTGTGAAGAGAGCGGGATCTTGTTGACATACCTATATATGAAGCCAGATGTGTATCTCAGGTTCCCAAAAGATTCGTCCATCTCCGCAGTTTCTAGGAAGTGACGATAGACTGGTCGATTTGATACCAGGGATGCCGGGCGTCCAGGGATGAAGTGAGAGGGGCGTTCAGACGAGTTGAAAGTTTCATTATCTGTAGTCGCGTTGGTTTGAGGCTCCTCGCCACTGCACATTGGGCTAAATTCCAAAAAAGTGGCATAAAGTCTAAGATTGGAGATATCGACCTAAAATTTGGTATATATAATAAATATACCACTCAAAATATGTAAACAAATTTTTTTTTTTTTGCGTATACGTATTTTATTTATGATGTGTATAGAAAACTTAAAAATAAAACTGTTTATTATAATTGAATTCATTCTTAATAACAAGGTTATTTTAATTCATTATTATGGTGTTTTCTTGAAAATATACAAATAGATATTTATATATATGTCAGAGCTTTAAGGTTAATCTTGATTATGCAGCGAGTCCCTGATATTTCTCTTTATATTTCTCGTTATTTCTCTGCCGTTGCGTGTGCACGTTTTTGCTTGGTCAACTTTCGATTGTCCCGCACCGCAACTTTACCAGGGCCACACTCACAATCAAATACATCCCCTCTTATCGATAAGTCGAGTACAACCCGTCCTTTGTATAAGTTTCTTAAGCAGTTGACTATCGATAAGGCGCCCATTTCAAAATAATATTACCTTCTCCGACACGGCCATTCTGATAAATTACACGCCCTCGTGTATAGCCTACGCTTTGCAAGAAATCTGAAATTCTTACACTCCATATAAACTTCAACTTTAATTTTAATATGACAATCATCTTACGCCATAACAATTTTTCATTAACATAGTCTTTAGTTTACATTATTCATCTAAGTACTTCATTATTTACTTTAACAACATAAATCCCTCTTCAAAAATTTCTTTTACTTTTTCATAATTCAACAAATTAAACAATTATTCTTTTAATTCCTTTCATTACTTTTCTTTGATATTTTTTTCTTATTTTTGCATCTTAAGATTTATTTTGTCTTTTCCTTTATCTCGTCTTTATTCATTCTCTTTTTCATTTTTTTTCTTCTTTCAAATAACAACATTGTCAAAATACCACTCTAGGGTCAGGTACCGCCACGTAGCCATCGATAACTGTGTACTTCCATACACCTTCCGCCATTCTACTGTCTATTTCAACAGCTTCCATTACTGTCTCTTTCAACAGCTTCCATTACTGTCTCTTTTAACAGCTTCCATTACTGTCTATTTCAACAGCTTTACTACTGTCGCTTTCAACAGCTTCACTACTGTCTATTTCAACAGTTTCACTACTGTCTCTTTCAACAGTTTCATCTGGCGGGCTAACATCAATCTCCAGCTCGCTTGGCACCTGCCCATCTGGCAATCTTCTTAATCTTTCATGCGCATACTTATATCTTCTATTACCTTTCATACTCTTTAAAGTATATCTATCGTTCTCTAATACCTCAGTAATCTCAAATGAAAAGAAAGATTTGATAAGAGCAGAGCAAAAATAGTTAAATTTAGTGTTTATTTAGCATCTAATTTAGTCTGGTTTCTCTCACTATTATTAAGCAACACAAAATCTCCAACACTAAATTTAACTATTTTTGCTCTGCTCTTATCAAATCTTTCTTTTCATTTTTCATACTTTCATATTTTCCTGATTTTTCTATGTTCTCTAAAGCTTGAGTTCTTATCTTAGTCAGATCTATTTCGGCTTCTGAATCATGAATGGGAACAAGGCCTAAGGGACGAGCAACTTTTCCCATTAACAACTCTAAAGGACTCGCTTTGGTTGTCTTATTGACAGTACAATTAATAGCTAACTGCACGTCACCCAATGCCTCTTGCCACGATCGAGAACTTGCTTTTACAGCTGTTAATAAATTCTTCAGGGTACTCATAACCCTCTCAACCTGGCCATTACCTCGGCTTGTTCCAGTTGCTATCAAATGTAGTTTTATCTTTTGTAAAGAGCAAAATTCAACGAACTTAGCACCTGTGAAACTTCTTCCCTGATCAGCCAAAATTCGAATAGGGACTCCGAACAAGGAAATTGATGATTTCAACGCCATTACACAAGTCTCTGCACTTAATGAGTAAGTGTGATAGAGATAAACATACTTGGTAAATGCATCAATCTGTACAATTACATATTCCTTACGGTCACTTTTACCACTAAGCTTGCCTGTTATGTCTATGTGAATAGTATGCCATGGAATGCTTACTTTGGGAATAGGATGTAACTCCATTTGTATTTTTCCAGAATATGATTTGGAAACTCTGCATGTTATGCAATTTTCAACAAATCTTCGAACGTATTTGGCCATGCCGTCAAACCAATAGTAATCATATACTTTATCAAGCGTTTTCTCCCAGCCCAAGTGCATTATGGATTCATCTACCTGATTGATAACAGACCATCTAAATCCTCGAGGCACTACTGGCAAACAAAGGGTCTTTCTATTTCTCTGTATGATTCTATACAAAACTCCAGCTCTCAAATCATATGTCTTCGGCAACTCTAATGGAAATTCATCATTGCTCAACTTAGAAGTGATCTCTACAATATCTTGATCTTTCTGTTGCTCTGCACGAATCCAATCCTCAGATATCTCGGATAATTCGATTCGCTTTTCAACAATCTTTACATATTCAGGGGAGTTTCTGGAAAAGAAATCGGCGTGAGCCATACGCTTACCTTCTCTGTACTGTATATCAAAATCAAATGACTGTAGATAAGCCCACCAGCGATAGACTCTAGGCATCAACTCAATCTTATTTCGTGATGATTTTAACGAATTACAGTCTGTGAATATAACAAACTTTCTGCCATGTAAGTAGTGACGGAAATGCTTAACAGCATTTACCACAGCAAGAGTTTCTAACTCATATGAGGTATATTTAGATTCGCATAAACTTGTTGTCTTACTATAGTATTCCACTACATACGGTTTATTTTCAATTCTATATAATAGTATAGCACCATATCCAATTGCACTTGCATCGGTGTGCAATTCTATCGGATACTGTGGGTCAAATATTATCAAAACTGGATTATTAGTAAGAATGTGAATAATTTTTCTACGAATCTCCTCATGTTCTATGTTCCACTCAAACTTATTTTTCTCTGACGTGAGAAAATATAAAAGCTTCATTAGCTGTGAAAATCCAGGAACAAACTGTCGGAAGTACGATGCTAACCCTATGAACTGTCTCAAAGTTGTTACTGACCTAGGGGGTGGCAAGGCACTCAAAGATTCTACTTTGCGGGTATTTGGACTTATCTCACCCGCCCGTACTTCAAACCCTAAATATTGAACAGAAGTCCTAAGAAAGTAGCATTTTTCGATATTGAATGAAAATCCCGCCTTTGATAAAATATCCAAAACAATTTTTAATCTTTCAAGTGCCGATTCTTTGGTTGAAGCTACAATCATTATGTCATCCATATACACAATGACGTACGAATAAACGATCTCACCTAATGCCTTTAAGACTGCTCTTTGAAATACTGACGGTGCATTCTTAAGCCCAAATGGCATCGACAGAAACTCATATTGTCCATCAGGAGTGACGAATGCCGTACATTCGACAGAGTTCGGATGCATAGGAACTTGATAATATCCACTCGCCATGTCCAAGCAAGTAAAGAACTTTGCACCGCGCAATCTAGCTATCTGGTCAGAGATTAAAGGCAATGGAAACTTGTCAGCAACTGTATTTGAATTCAATTCTCTATAGTCCCCACAAAGCCTGGCTGATCCATTCTTCTTCTTTACCAATAGAACAGGACTCGCAAACGGGGAGTTACTCGGTCTGATAACATTGCATTCTCATAACTCTTGAACTTTGTTTCTAACTACCTCTCTCTCGCTGGGACTCAATCGATATGGTCTTCTCTGTACCGTTTTAGTCTGATCAATCAATCGAATTACCATTTCACCAGAGTTGACACGCGTCTGAGGCGTTCCCTTTATGAAAGAATCTGAGTAGGATTTTAACAATGTTATTATTTCGTTTTTGTCTTCACCATATACATTGCGTTCTAATAACTCAAACGAGTTGTTTATAAATTTAGAGCAATTATTTACAGTTTTTGCTGAACTCTTAATTATTTCTACTCCTTTACAAGACACTACTGCAGCGTATCCCTGAGCTAGCACTTCTCGTCCTAGTACAATATTGTTTGACATACAGTTATCTGGTACTACATGTGTTTCCATTAATAAGAATGTTATTATCAATTTGCATTGTACTACAAACATTGGCATTTCCAATGCCTTTCAGGCTTACTACATTATTGATTTTTTTACCGCTTAGCTTGTTTGAAAAACTCTCTTTAACCAAAGAGCACTCCGCTCCAGAATCAAAAATAATTGGAAAGCTCTCACCTCGTATCAGCATACTTGTCTTTGGTTCATCCACCACGCACAACTCAGCTCTCTTTTCGTTCGCAATCCTGCTCCACCACTTGCCACATTTTTCGGGCATTGTGGCTATATGACCTTGCTCCTGGCAACGGTAGCAAGTTATACTGCCTTTCGGATGTTGTTGAAATGATTGGCTTCCTCGGTGATCTTGTCTCTGCATACCAGTGCTCTGCTTCCTGTTTCGGCAGTCAATCATTTTGTGCCCTATCTTACCACAAAGATGGCATTTCAGTGACGCAAACTTAGCTCGCTTTGCTCCAGGCTCCTCATTTCCAAGATTATGAGTGCGCTTGTCAAAAGCGAAGACCTGCAACTCAGCCTGTAGGTCGCGTCTATTTTTTATCTCTGCTGTGTAAGCAATTCTTTGCAATCGGCGATCCAAGTTGGCCATATGTCCCAAAACCACCGACACAGCAATCCTCTCGGTATCCAAGCTCTTCCACTTGCTAACGAGTGAAGTCACTGTTGTAGTTTATGATTTTATAGTATCCTTTCAAATAATAAGTCCAGATTTATGTGTTAGTTATTTATGATAATATTTATTTTCAACTGCAACACCAGCACCACGACCTGCTCTCAGCAGAAAAAGTTCAAGAAGAAGGAAGGAAATAAAAAGTGTGACAATGCATGTAAAATATAAAGTAGTGTTGCTAAACGTTATTTGAATAGGGGTATTCCAACACGCCCCCTCAAAAATAACGTCTACAATTAATAAATAAAAATAGTCATTAGTATATACATATGTGGGTGGTGTGCATTCTGGGAAGTGTTAACTGATCCAGCATTCGCTGCGAGGATACGGGGAAAACCCAGAAAAACCCGATCAGATCATTGTGACAAAATATGTTTACAGAAATTAGATTTAAAAAAAATATCGTTAAGCATTTGATTGGTCGTCTTGCATCAAACCCAATTTTTCTCGTAGCTCCACAAATCTTGTAGCATGTAACGGTTTTGTAAATATGTCAGCCAGTTAGTTCTCTGTAGAAATATACTCAAGATAAATCACATTATTCTGAACTTGCTCTCTTGTAAAATGATATTTAATATCAATATGTTTAGCTCGTTTATGACATGAGGGGTTGTTTGCTATGCTAATACAGCCTTGATTATCTTCGTAAATTGTAATGGGGTTTTCTAGTTTAATGTTAATACTAGTTAATAAAGATTTAAGCCATAGAGCTTCTCTCACGGCTTCAAATAGGGCCATATACTCAGCTTCAGTTGATGAGGCTGCTACTGAGTTCTGTCTCTTCGTGTTCCAACAAATAAGATTAAAATCAAACATTTTGAATAAGTACCCTGATGTACTTTTTCTATCAATTTCACTACCACCCCAATCAGAATCCGCAAAACCAATTAATTTATTATCGAATGCCAAGTTCTTTTTAAAAATTAATTTCATATCGATAGTGCCCTTCAAATATCTAAGAACTCTTTTTAAGTTCTGCCATAACTCTGAGTTATTTTTGCTACTATATCTACTCAAGATATTTACTGCAGTAGTTAAATCTGGGCGTGTACAAAGCATTATGTACATTAAACATCCTATAAGGTTACGGCATTGGGCATTGGGCAGTTTTCATCTGAATTAAGTAATTCATAATTTATTTTGCTTGGTAAAGGAGTATTAACTTACAATTACAATTTTCCATGTTAAATTTATTTAAAATTCTTTTAACATATGCAGATTGGCTTAAATAAATTTTATCTTCATGCATTTCTATCCTAATTCCAATAAAATGTTTTATTAGGGCATGGATTTTAAAAAAATTCATGGTCTATTGTGTTTGTCGGAACGCAAATGTGCGTAACAGGCAGAAGGAGGCATCTCCGACCCCATAAACTATATATATTCTGAATCAGTCTTATCTTTCAATTGTTTAAAAGGGAGTCTTGTTTGTTTACCATTTAAACAGAGTTCACAAATTTCACTTGATACCTCCAAGTTGTTTAGAAGACTTTGATTGCTAAACATATTCTTTCGTTTAACTTCTAATAATTTGCCATTGCTTATATGGCCAAACCTCTCATGCCATAAACGAAAATCATTTTTATGCTCAGCATTTATAGAATAGGCTTCAAAATTTAGCATAGGTACATTGTTTAACATACCTGAATTATTGACAACCATCAGCCCATTTTTCAAAATGGTTATACCGCTTTTGTCAAATTCAATCGACATTCCTGCCTCTTGGAGACGCTTTATGGACATCAAATTACCAGCAGCTTCCTTACAAAATAGTACATCCTCCAGTGTAATCTCATGGTCATTTCGTAGCCGGACAATACCACGCTTAGTGGCATAAATAAATTCGCCTTGCTTGGCCACAGCAATCTTCATTGAAGGCATCAACTCCACACGGTCGGTATATAGCGACTCATCATTTATAAGATGGTCACTAGCACCAGAATCAAGGATAAACCTGCAGTTATTCCTCACTGAGGTGTTATTCACTTCTCTTACCATGAACGCAATGCCGTGTGATGTTGCAGTTTGAGCTTGTTTTTCATTTTCTTTATTTTTATCATTTAATATTCTTTTTATAATAAAAGCAGTCTTTTTTAATGTGGCCTTCTCTGCCACAATGATGACATTTGACACTATTCTTGGAATTTCCCTTGAATGGTTTCTTTTGCTTAGTTCAAATTATTTTTATAAGTGTTATTTTTGCTGTGCACGATCGCGTTCATAACTTTCTTGCTTGTATCGTTGTGCTCATTTTTAATCTTAATTTCCTGATCTAGCAATCTATTTTTTTTTTCAATGTCAAATTTTCTTGAGATAATGTTTCTATCGCTGTCACGACGCCATCGTAACACGAAGGTAATGTGATCAGCAGATGAGAAATTTTATCCATTTCTTCTATTTTTGCACCAGCTGCCAACAATTCACTTACAAGTTCGTCAAAAATATGGAAATGGTTTAATAGTGACATCTCACTCGATAGCTTCAGAGAAAGCAAACGTTTTCGCAGCGCCAGTTGCGACGCCAAACGTTCGTAAATGGCGTCCAAATTCTCAAGAATTTGACGCACCGGAATGTCGCTTGTCGCGAAATTTAAAAACGAGTCGCTTAGGTACTCTATTATTGTACTTTTTGCACAACGCTCTGCCTTTTTCCAGGGGTCATCTACCTCGTCGGGCATTAAACTGTCAACTACCTTAAGCACATCTAGTTCAGCTAAAAGAGCCCTGATTCTAAATTTCCAAATCGCGTACTTCTCGCCATCGAACGGCTTAATATTACGCTTAGCTTTTTCCATTTTACCACTCATACATACACAGCAATATATCTATATAAAAAAACACGTGGCACAAGCACGTGGCAATCAAGTTCTGAGAAAGGATGAATTTCACAATTTATTTTAGTTTCACAATTTAATTGTTTATATGGCATGGACTGGGCCCATAACCTGTTGTAGTTTATGATTTTATAGTATCCTTTCAAATAATAAGTCCAGATTTATGTTTTAGTTGTTTATGATAATATTTATTTTCAACAGCAACACCAGCACCACGACCTGCTCTCAGCAGAAAAAGTTCAAGAAGAAGGAAGGAAATAAAAAGTGTGACCATGCATGTAAAATATAAAGTAGTGTTGCTAAACGTTATTTTTGTAGTTGAATAGGGGTATTCCAACAGACACCATTCGACTAGCATATGCCGCAAGGCATTCACTGTTGTTGGGGTGACTATTTAAAAGCTGCAAAAACATGGCGGCTAACGTTTCGGTATTAGCGTAGCGCTGTTGAAATAACTGTTTAAATTCCAGCCACGTCATGCCTGCATAGCACACTTCAGATGCGCTTCCTTCCAGTGACTTAGTTAATGCCAATATTAAAGCACTACCTTCCAGTGGTTTTTCAAAAATAATGTCAACTGTACCACACCATTGAGTAGCGTCAGAGCCTGTTATGTCGGCGTTAAATTTTGGCAACGTGACGACGCCATTTTGTAACGGTACTTGTACCGACGCTTGCAGAGTTTTTGCCA
The DNA here is from genome assembly GCA_018904595.1 of Zaprionus indianus. NCBI lineage: Eukaryota > Metazoa > Arthropoda > Insecta > Diptera > Drosophilidae > Zaprionus > Zaprionus indianus. The sequence continues at coordinate 79,550 of JAEIHA010000943.1, forward strand.
ACTCCAGGAAACTTTGACTTTGGTGTTCCATCAAGATGCGCAGTTGTTCTTCCATGATTAGTAGACGAAAATACTATCCCACTTCTGATGTCAGAGCTTTAAGGTTTATCTTGATTATGCAGCGAGTCCCTGATATTTCTCTTTATATTTCTCTGCCGTTGCGTGTGCACGTTTTTGCTTGGTCAACTTTCGATTGTCCCGCACCGCAACTTTACCAGGGCCACACTCGATCTCAATGTATATCGAGACTTCACAATCAAATACAACCCGTCTTATCAATAAGTCAAGTACAACCCGTCCTTTGTATAAGTTTCTTAAGCAGTTGACTATCGATAAGGCGCCCATTTCAAAATAATATTACCTTCTCCGACATATACATATTTTTATTTAAATTTCTTCTGTAGACAATTCAAATGAAAATGGATTTATCTCGTCTGATTCCGAGTCATCATCAGAACTGTAGTCATGTGATGACAATTGAACATTATTTGAAGTAACATTTTGGGGTGCTTCTAAAAGCTCAATTACTTCACGTGGAAGCGTTCGTTTTTTTTGTCGGTCAACCCTTTTCTTTATATGTATACTTGATATAAGTGGATCCGATAGTCTATAGATCTTTGGAATACATCTACATTCAAAAGGTGGGAGCCACGCCCACCGCCCTCGCAAAACAATAATTTAATCTTTTAAGCTGATTTGTGAGCGACATATAAAAGATACAACATTCTGACCATACTTAACTAATTATAATATCAACAAAACGTCAAATTTTCAATCCGATCGGATAACAAAAACAGACGTTATTGAACAAAAACCATGTTCGATTTTATTTTGTATACAGACCAGCAGGCTGTGACGGCATTGCAATGCTCATGTAGGAAAGAATAGGATAAAGAATACGAGCGCGCAGCGCCATCTGTTGTTCTTCTCTTCTTTTCTATGCACACGCATTTCTTGCATTCAAACGCACACACATAAATACTTTTGTACTTGACCAATGAAGTGCTACATGCATATACACACACGTATCCATACACAGACGCATATAAAGGCTTACGTTACGATATTTCTATTAAGTAGTAGTATCGTACAATTATGGACAATTAACGTTTAAAAAAAAGGTCGCGTGCCGCTCGACTGTTGCTCTTATTTGACCATTTACAATGGTCGAAGGGTATAACAATTTTGTCAGTTTCACTCCAAGCTTCGAGAAGTAAAGACGTTTAGCTACTTAACAGGGAATAATAATCTCTTATCTGTGCTTAACAATAACAACAACATCCAACACAACTGTTCATCAGGCTATTTTTAGAAAAGACACAAACAACAATTCGTAAAACAGTAACAAGTGAACAAGTGCAGCCGGGCAATAGCCCAACAACAACAATGCCACCTCACATAAACAGATTGTTCAAAGCAACAACAATTGAACCCAAGTTTATAACTGTGAATAGAACAGACAACAAAACGTTTGAAAATGTTTCACCATTTATCATTAAAAAAAAGTAATAGACTATACTTGCAACGGAGAAGTCTAATCATGCAAAAAAACAAGAGCCGGTGCTCTGCTAATTAAAACGAAAAACACTACACAACCGACTTCCCTATAACTGCAAGTGAACACAAAACACTTAACTTCACTAAAGGAGTTATCTACTCCAACGACCTGCGCAACATCGAGGACGTAATCATCTTAAACGAGCTAAAATCCCAAAAGGTCACTGAAATAAAAAAAATTATGAAAATGGAAAACAACAACCTTAAAGAAACAGGTCTAATTATCTTAACATTTGCATCACTAAACCTACCAGAGACACTTATGATTGGTTACGAACGCGTAAATATCCGACCGTACATCCCACTACCACTAAGATGTCGCAATTGCTTAAGACTTGGACACCCCACATCCACTTGCAAATCCACCAAATTATGCAACAACTGCTCTGCTGAACAACATACCATTGAAAATGAACCTTGCATTAAGGACAAATTTTGCATCAACTGCAAATATGATGTCAACAAGCAAAACAATCACAGCCCTACAGACAAGTCATGCCCAGCTTTCATGAAGCAAAAAGAGATAACAGCAATAATAATCTTAGAAAAAGTAGATCATTAAACAGCAACCAGTATATATTTCTCACGGCACTTACACCATGACTCCAAATTCTCCACAATAGCAGCGGCCCAACCTAATCATCAAAAAGCCACAACTTACAAACCAACAAACAAATCTACCACCCTCAGCAGCAACACATCAAACACCAATCAACAACAAAGAACAATAACAACATACCAAGATCTAGAAACTGAAATGGACACACTGGATTTCCCAACAACATCTAAAACTATATCATCAAACAAAGAAGGATTATCTGAAGGACTTAAGCTTAGATTATATGGTAGCAAACAAGCTACTCTCACCAAACCACTAAAATGTAAAGAAAAAAATGAATATAAACCCAAAAAAAAAATAATAGAAACAAAAACACTATCCTAAACAGTGATAGCGAAAGCATATAACATCCGCAACCCTGCATACTGGTGCCCTTGGTGGCCGCGGTGCGGTTGGAGTGCAACATGCGCTCCAAGCTCACCTCGGTCACCAGGGGCACCAAACATTCAGACAAGTGTCCCCTATCTAATGATATTATATCAGAAGATAGAGGACAAATAAAAACCTACCCATAATGCAACTGAAAATTTCTTAATAGTATATTAACAAAAACACATATAAACATCCTTTGTTACTTATAATTAATGTTAAAAATACTCCAATGGAATCTTAATGGATATTTAAACAATTATGATCAGTTGCAAATCCTTATAAAATCTCATAATCAAAAAATAATCTCCTCACAACAAATATACCAATCCCAATCAATTTCACATTATACAACGCAAATTCCTCTATCAATAGACACAGAGGTGGTGCCCTCCTAATACACAACAAGACATTCCAATAAACTGTCAAAACTTCGACAACATAGGAGTGCAAGTTAACTCAAAAATCAAATTTACTATAATATCTTCGTACATACCTCCCAATAGGACATTCAACCTAAAAAATCTAAAAGACACATACAACAACCTTCAACCACCTGTTTTAATAACAAAAGACTTCAATAGCTGGCACAGATCTTGGAGATCACAAAACAATAACAATAACTATAAATTCATTAATCAATCCTCTCTCACAACCCTCAACCCATGGATTATCTTTGTATACCTTATATCATTTATTTTCCGTTGTATGAAAATTTTGCATTATTTGGATTATTAACAAGCATTTAAAAATATAAATTTTATATTCTTATTATTTTACACGAACGACACGCACAAATTCAATTTCAGGCAGAAGATGAACTCATAAACAATGCAAAAGCGAATAGAAAAGAATTATAAGCATTAGGTAGGGCAAGAGAGCAATAAGTTTATGTATGCATTTTTCCTGATGTCAAACAGTAGTAGCGGCCGCGGAAGTTGTACAGTAGCTTAGTGGAGTGTGTGCCGGATTCGAAAACCAATTATGTTAACAGTGTTCGGGTTCGATTTCTGCCGCGGTGAATGTGTGACATGTGTTTTTTCGTCTTTCTTTTCTATTAAATAATTTAAAAGCTTAACAAATAATCTTTTCATTTTTTAGTGCGCAACATATGTATGTAATAAGAACACTTTCACAAACTTTGCCGACTGTTGCACAAATCTTACAGTTGCGTGTGTGTGCCGAATATGGCAATTGATGTGTGTTAGAGCGGGATGCCAAAATATAAATGTGCAAATGCAACCATGCATGTATCGACGTCCCGCTCTAACATTCGTATACACGGTTGTTGTCATAAAATTTGAGACTCTAGCTCTTATAGATGCTGAGATCCAGGTGTTCATACAGACAGACAGACGGACAGAGGCGGGAAGGGGCGTGGCCAAATTTCAAAAAAACTTTGAGACACCCGGATATACACGTATGTTGTCACAAAATTGTATGCCTCTAGCTCTTATAGTTGGTGAGATCCAGGCGTTCATACAGACGGACAGACAGACAGATGGACAGACGGACAGAAAGACATAGTTCAATCGACTCGGCTGTTGATATTGATTCAGAATATATATAGTTTATGGGGTCTGAGATGCCTCCTCCCGTCTTTTACGCACATTTGCGTTCCGAAAAACACAATTGAAATTTTAAATTAAATTTTTTAAAATCTATGGCCTAACCAAAACTAAACAGCCATACAGAAACATACAATTTTAATTTAAAGAAAGTAATCTGAATTCATTCATCGTCCCAATTGATCACGGATCGTGTAAAATGAGTTTCTCGAGTGTCCATGTAGCGCATCAGCTTGTCGTGATTTTCGTAGTAGACATTGACACGGAAAATCCAACGAAAGAATTCCTGGCGTCGAAAGGAGGCAATTATATAGATATATAGATCAATTTCCGGTGGGTCGCACTGAATCTCTAACGAGTGACATCCTTCCGTTACTGGCTGAATGAAAATGTTGTCCAAATCCTGGTTGTATTCATCAGCCAAAGAACATCCCACGTAGACCACTTTCAATAAAATTTTGTACTTCACTTGCTCGTAGCACCTGTATTCGACCTTAAAGTTGTACGGACAACCGAAGCTGGATGGATTCTCATCAAGGGTTCGAACCTTACAAATATCCACTTTATACATTTTGTAATAATATATTACAAAAGACAAAATTTAAAAGAATATAGAATGTTACTTTTATAAACTTTTTCTAAAGATTTTTAGTTGCTTTTCTAAAAAACTATGATGAAAATCCTGAATTGTTGTCTAATCCGTAGGCGTTTGCTCGACAAAAAAGGCAAGGTTCCTACTATTCGAGAAAATTTAGAAAAAACCAGTCGAACGGTACAGTCAGGTGCTGACTGTAGAAGGCCATCGATTATTATAGCATACCGTGTATAATTTATTTTCCGTTATTTATAATGAAAATTTTGCGTTATTTAGATTATTATTAAGCATTTAAAAATATAATCTTTATATTCTTATTATTTTATTCGAACGACACGCACAAATTCAATTGACGGTCAGAAGAAGAAGAACGGATAAAAAATGGAAAACCGAATAGAAAAGAATTATAAGAATTAGGTAGGGCAAGAGAGCAATAAGTTTATGTATGCATTTTTCCTTATGTCAAACAGTAGCGGCAGCCGCGTAAGTTGTACAGTAGCTTAGTGGAGTGTGTGCCGGATTCGAAGATTATTTATTAGGTTAACAGTGTTCGGGTTCGATTGCTGCACCGGTGCGCTGAATGTGTGACATGTTTTTTTTTGTCTTTCTTTTCCTTTTAATAATTTAAAAGCTTAACAAACAATAATTTTTTAATTTTTTGGTACGCAACATACATATTTAATTAGAACACTTTTAGAAACTTTGCCGATTGTTGCACAAATCTGACAGTTGCGTATGTGTGCCGAATACGGCAATTGATGTGTGTTAGAGCGGGATGCCGAAACATAAATGTGCAAATGCAGACATGCATGTATCGGCGTCGCTCTCTAACTTTCGTAACATATTGATTGTCTTAAATATCGCAAATATATGAAATATGAAATTTAATTTTTGAAAACTATTTTTATTGGTGTTTAATTAAATAACTGTACTTTTCCTTTTAGGTTATAAGAATAAAAAAAAAAAAAAAAAAAAAGTAATTAAAATAAAAAAGGGTGTGACTTTTTAGTCCGCGTACGGGACTCGAACTCACACGCACGCACACACAAAATTTTTAAGAACCGCTGTCCGTCACTATAACCACAAAGCCACCGCCTCATTTTTGTTCAATCGGCAAAGTTGCAGTTTGACCCAATTCTGTTACCATTTCATGCAAATAAAAAGTTTTGTAAAATGCTGTGTGCCCGACGCTAGATTCGAACTTAGGTCTGCTTGCGTAAATTAGGTCTTAATATGCGCATAAGTATACGTTCAAATTGAGTTTGATTCGGATCATATCTCACTTATTTTTAGACCGATTTAAATTAAATTTTCAGAAAACACCCGTGGCAAAGTATTTGTCATATGAGATATACTACTTTGGTTGCTGGGTGTATATTACTAAATTACAGAGGCGGAAAGGAGCGTGACCGAATTTCAAAAAAGCTTTGAAACACTGCAACATACACGGATGTTGTCACAAAATTTGAAGACTCTAGGTTTTATAGTTTTTGAGATCCAGGCGTTCATACAGACAGACAGACAGACAGACGAACAGACAGACATTGCTCAATCGTCTCGGCTGTTGATACTGATTCAGAATATATATAGTTTATGGGGTCGGAGATACCTCCTTCGCCCTGTTACGCACACTTGCGTTCCGACAAAGCCAATAGACCATGAATTTTTTAAAAATCCATGGCCTAAAAATACATCACAAATCGACTTTTTGAAATTCACAACACTAAGACTAGGACACACAAACCTAACCCATAGCCATCTCCTTTCTAATCCCAAAATCTTACCACCACTCTGTACAAAGTGCAATTCAACACTCTCCATTACACACATACTCATCGAATGCCCACTATATAATCAGGAAAGATTCTTATACCTTATACTTTAAAAGAAATAACATCATTCCAAAACATAGATAAAACAATAGAGTTCCTCAAACAAACAAATATTTTTCATATAATTTAACTATTACAAATTTCAATCATGTAAATTAAGAAACAAAAGAATATATAGTATTTAATACCACATGTATATATGTAAATATGAATATAGAATAAGTATACCCCATACATTAAAAAAAAACAAGCTTAAGACCATAGCTGCTATTGCTTTGAAAAAAGTTAGACTTAATTTAAATTAAGTACCAACTTGTAAATAATAATAATAACAATTTTGTGCAAAATTTCAAATTTCTATCTTAACTAGAAGTATTTATGGCCACTTTCCCATACAAAGCCGACCACTGTGCTATGGTAGCAGCATTCTATCTCTTCTCGACAATTGTTGGAAGCTAGTGAAATATTAAAAGCACTCAGAGTTAAATAACAAGTTGTCAAAAACATTGAAACAAGATGTAAAGACACGTTGGAACTTAATTAAATAATAATGCAACATGAAATACAGACTTTTCTTCACTTTAATTATTGCTTTTATAAAACCCTTCAAAGTTTGCTCAGAGCAACTGAGTGCAGATAAAGAACCAACTATACATATTTATGTCCTATGGTATGAAAAACTAACCAAAACTTGTCAATGCAACACAATTCATTCGAAGCTTATGATCGAAATAAAATTGTCTTTAAACATGTTGCAAAAACGCTTTGAGCTGTCGACTGCTCATTACGTAGCACTGCCTTTGAATCCGCCTTTTACATGGCTGACTCTTTTGAGCCCAGAGAAAAAAGAAGATAGTACTTGTTTGGCTCCGGAGACTGATGAGCCCCCAATCAAAATACCTTCCTACAAAAAAATAATACGTATAAAATTTCGTGTTGAACCGTGTTGGGAAAATGTTTGAAATGTTTGTGCGTGTTCGTGCGTGTTGGAAAATTTAATTTTCGTGTGGGGTCGTGCCGACAAATGACAGTCCATGTCCACCTCTAGTTCAAATTTATTTCAAATGTTGAGTACCAGGGCCAGCGCCCCCGTAATTCAATTATTTTATTTGCTCAATCGATTAATAGTATAATTATATAATAACATTGTACATAGGTTGAGGAGTGTTCTACTGTAGCGTACCGTTAGACTATTGGTCTCATGTCAAGCAACAGTCATGCGAACTCGACAGTAGACGTAGGATACCCTGTGGCCTATGTTTTAATGTAAAACAAGAGTAACAGTCGAGAGGCACGCGACAGTGGGATACCCTTCGACATTTTTGAAACGTAGAGTCAATAATTGTACAATACTTCCACTTAATACAAATATCGTATTGTAAGACTTTATATGTGTGTGTGTGCGTTTGAATGCAACAAATGCGTGCGCATAGAAAAGAAGAGAAGAACAACAGATGGCGCTACGCACTCGCATTCTCTTTTCATTTCTTTCCTTCATGAGCATTGCAATGACGTCACAGCTGGCTGGTCTGTATACAAAATCAAAGCGAACAAGGTTTTTGTTTAATAACGTCTTTGTTGTCCGATCGGATTGAAGTTTTGACTTTATATTGGTAAAATAATTATCTTAGTATAACCTTACTCAGAATGTTGTATCTTTTATATGTCGCTCGCAAATCAGCTTAAAAGATGAAATTTTTGATTTGCGTGGGCGGGGGGCGTGGCACCTAACATTTGAAATAAACTTCACCTGTCCCGGATAAACAGAAACCTTCATGCAAAATTTGGTTTCTCTAGCTTTTATAATAGCTGAGTTCTGTGTGTTCATCTGGACATCCAGACATCCAGACATCCGGACAGACAGACAGACATGGCTTAATCGACTTGGCTAGTGATCCTGAGCAAGAATATATATACTTTGTGGGGTCTCCCACGCCTCCTTCTGCCTGTTATATACGTTAGCACAAAGTTAGTATACCCTTTCTGACCATTTTCAATGATCGAAGGGTATAAAAAAGTAATTAAAATAAAAAGTGTCGCCAGCCGCGCATAGGACTTGAACTCGCGCACGCACACAAAATCATTAAGAGTTGCCCGTCCGCCTCTCTAACCGCTAAGCCACCACCACATTTTTGTTCGATCGGCAAAGTTCCATTACGATCCAATTTTGTTACCATTCTTTGCAAATAAAAAAGTTTTGTAAAATGCTGTGTGCCCGACGCTATATTTGAATTTCGGTATGCTTGCGTTAATTAGGTCCTAATTATACGCATAAGTATACGTTCAAATTGAGTTTAATTCGGATAATATCTCACTTTTTTTTAGTCCGATTTAAATGAAATTTTCAGAAAATAATAATCAAATTAATAATCTTACGCCATTCACTTATAAATGTGATGAAACTCGTGACACAGAAGTTGCCTATGAAATGCACATGACACTTATAGATGGGAAAGTCCTAAACGTATTAACAGACACTGAATCTACTCAATGTTGTCCGATCTGTGGAGTCACCCTAACACAAATGTTGAACATTACAAAATTTAGTTCAGAAACCTTTGCACCAGAAGTAAAAGCTTTACAATTTGGGGTAAGTCCACTACATGCTTGGATCCGGTTTTTTGAATTTGTTTTAAACGTATCATACGAAGCTGAGATAAAAAAGTGGTATATAAAAGGAGAGGACAAGATTAAAATGAGTATTCGAATAAAATATATCCAGGTGGAAATGTGGAGAGAAATGAGCCTTCGAGTAAGCATGTCGAAGCAGAATGGCAGCGGCAATAGCAATGATGGTAATACGGCAAGAAGAGCTTTCGCAAGTACCAAATTCTTGTCGATAACCAACTTTTAAATCATATATGCAATCATATACATGGTATCCTATGTCGCCAACGATTCAGAAAGTACTGGTCCACGAATTTCAAATCAATAATTCGGCGTTGGTTCTACTTGGATACCTAGGCGAAAATTCGAGTGAATCCCAAAATAAACTTTACAAAAGTGACCAACTATCACATGTTAGGAAAAATAGTCGAATCAATACGATGAGTGATATTTTCCACAGAGCGATTGATTCCTCGGACCCACTATTATCAACAATTTCTTTAAAAGAAAGAAGAGAAAAAAATAGGAAAAAACCACTTCCGAAGGCAGTAATAAGTCTTTTGGAAATACAGTCTAATTTTAAACCTGATCCATCAGACAAAATATTGGATTCACATTCTGATTCTGATTCAAGTTCAGATTCATAAAACAATATTTAATTAGGTATTTAGGTGTTCATCAAAAATAAAAAAAAATATATTTTTTTTTTATAATTTTTTATTTGATGGAGTTATTGTTACTTATTACAGCAGAGTTACTCATAAACTAACTGACAGAATTATTTTTATGGACAAGCATTAAAGTTCTAAAGAGCTTTTCATCTTTGTTTATCAGTGACTTAAGCATCTTATCGTTTGACGATTGGTGTCTTGAGAGAACTTTTATGATGACGCTTTTGAAGAGTGGAGTGGTATGGGGAATGAATATGTCACTATATGTACACGTATACACATTTATTATATTTAAACCAGTCGAACGCTACAGTCAGGTGCTGACTGTAGAAGGCCATGGATTATTATAGTATACCGTGTATTATTTATTTTCCGTTATTTATAATGAAAATTTTGCATTATTTGGATTATTATTAAGCATTTAAAAATATAAACTTTATATTCTTATTATTCTATTCGAACGACACGCACAAATTTAATTGACGGATAGAAGAAGAAGAACGCATAAACAATGCAAAACCGAATAGACAAGAATTATAAGCATTAGGTAGGGCGAGAGTGCAATAAGTTTATGTATACATTTTTGCTTTTGTCAAACAGTAGTGGCGGCCGCAGAAGTTGTATAGTAGCTTAGTGGAGTGTGTGCCGGATTCGAAAGCCGATGATGTTGACAGTGTTCGAGTTCGGATCCTGCCGCGATCAATGTCGGATATGTTTCCCTTTTTTTCTTTCTTTTCTATTAAATAATTTTAAAGCTGAACAAACAATACCTTTTAAATTTTTTGGTACGCAACATATTTAATTAGAACACTTTTAGAAACTTTGCCGAATGTTGCACAAATCTGACAGTTGCGTGTGTGTGCCGAATACGGCAATTTATGTGTGTTAGAGCGGGACGCCGAAACGTAAATGTGCAAATGCAGACATGCATGTATCGGCGTCCCGCTCTAACTTTCGTAACATCTTGATTGTCTTAAATATCGCATAAAATATGAAATTTAATTTTTGAAAACAATTTTTGTTGGTATTTAATTAAATAACTGTAGTTTTCATTTAAGCTTATAAGAAAAAAAAAATAACCAAAAAAAAAGTAATTAAAATAAAAAGTTTCACCAGCCGGCCGCGCATGGGATTCGAACTCACGCATGCAGGACCGCTGTCCGCCACTCTAACCACTAAGCCACCGCCTCATTTACTGATTGATCGGAAAAGTTGCATTCTGAGCTAATTATGTTACCATTCTATGCAAATAAAAAGTTTTGTAAAATGCTGTGTGTCCTACGATTCGAACTTCGGTATGATGCGTAAATTAGGTCTTAATATGGGAATAAGTATACGTTCAAATTGAGTTTAATTCGGATTATATCTCACTTATTTTTAGTCCGATTTCTATGAAATTTTCAGAAAACATCCGTGGCAAGGTATTTGTCATGTGAGATGTACAACTTTTGTTGTTGGGTGTATATTGTGTATATTAAACTGTTATTACTGATTTACAGAGGCGGGAAGGGGCGTGGCCAAATTTCAAAAAAACTTTGAGACACACGAATGTTGTCACAAAATTTTATTGCTCTAGCTCTTATAGTTGCTGAGATCCAGGCGCTCATACAGACGGACAGACGGACAGACAGACAGACATCAATTGACTCGGCTGTTGATACTGATTCAGAATATATATAGTTTATGGGGTCGGAGATGCCTCCTTCTGCCTGTTACGCACATTTAAGACTGATGATGAAAAAGCAAATTTTTTTGCTTCGCACCTGTCTTCCACATTCATGCCCTTCAATTTAACGGACGACACTAATCGTGAAGCCATCGCAAATTTTTTGGATACTCCGACTTCCGACACGCACCATGAGACATACCTCACCGAAGGAAGTTATGATGCAACTAAAGGCGGTGCAACTAAAAAAGACCCCTGGTTACGATGGCATAGATAACCGAACTGCGAGACTTCTACCACGCAAGGGAGTGTTGGCTCTCGTAAAAATCTTTAATGCAATGGAAGCGTGCGCGCATCGTAATGATCCCCAAAGCTGGAAAGTCACCAACACAAATTGACTCATACCTTCCGATAAGCCTGCTACCAACTTTCTTCAAAGTGTTTGAGAGAATTTTGCTTACCCGTTTGATGGAACTGCCGCAAGTAACTGAACAAATCCCACAAGATCAGTTCGGCTTTAGGATGTCTCATGGTTGCCCCGAACAAATCCATCGCCTCGTAAAGCACATCAAGCATGGTTTTGAGCATAAGCTATACACATTCGGCGTTTTCTTGGACATGAAACAAGCGCTTGATAAGGTGTAGCACGAAGGTCTGATCGGACCTTCGATGTTGCAGTGCGAGACTCTCGGTCTAGCATGAAATACATTCATGCAGGGGTGCCAAAAAATTTCCGTATACACTGCACACTGCTGCCGATGAAGCCGGGCCTGCTAAGCTGCTCCGCCATGCTTGCGTCGCACTCATCCTTGCAAATCGCTTCCAATGCAGTTCAGGAATGGCTGCATGCAATTGAGAGATGGACTGCCAAATGAAACACAGGCCAACTTAGTGAAGTTAATGGCTGTGTAACATTTACCCTGCGACCTCAAACCTTCATAGGTCTTTTTTTCGACGGAAATATCCCTTACTACATCTCATCCCACTGCTACCTCGAAGTTCACCTTGATCGGATGCTGAGTTGGCAATTAGAGCCAAATCCGCAAGGAAACTTAAAAAGCTGGACTGGGTTTTCCACTCAAGCAAATTCCTTATGTTAACAGACTTACTTAGGTTAAGTTCAGGAGGAACTGAACGATGATGCCAATTTGACATTTTTCCGGACAGATCTGTCCTGTTTTCAACTGCTTCATCCGCACAAATTTTAGACTAAATTTATGTTATTTTATATAATTTCAAATTGATTTTCTACAATATTATATAATTTCAAATTGATTTTTACAATGAGTTGGCATCTCTTTTATGCAAACTGTTATCGATATCGTGTGAAATCGTAATATCGAAAAACTTGTGCGAAAATACTTATCTGCCAAAGAATGCTAAAGGAAAATTATAAAACAAAATTTCGCGATTGCTGGCTGCCAGATTTTCGAAACTGGCTCTGCAAGAACAAATCTGGCAGTACAAAACGACACTTCAAATTGTGCAAGTGCAGTGTGAATTCTAAAATAGATTAAATTCGACACTTTGTGCTGTCATGAACATAAACTGCCAGATAAATATTTATTGATTATCGGCTCTATGGCAACTTATGAGGAAAATAAGATAGCTGAATTAGAAGTTGTCGATGAAACAATATAGCAACTTTTAACTGTTCATACACGTATGCACGTACCGTTGCTTCTGAGCGTAACTATTTCGCATCGACAGGCATGAGCGGCGCAGCCGTTTCTTGCGACGGGCGTTTACCTATGGTTCTGCCCTGCCTATGCGCAGATTAAATAAACCACCGGGAAAAGTTATGTTATGACTCTGCCCATGCGAAATTTTGTCCTCTTTTAGCTTACATTTTTATTTTTATAAAACGAGAGCAATATTGGAGTGCACTGATCCGGTTCGACCTACATATGTTCCGGTGTAGTTTAATTTGTCAAATTCATAAATATATCCAGCTTCCATAATTTCGATTATTTCTTTTCTCTCTCGCCGCCGCCTCTGATAACTTCTGAGTTCTACCTATTTTTCAGCCTCATAACACATTAGAGAAAGTGACACACTTTCCTGTAGTGTTTGGGGGGTCGAAATTCACACACCGTATGCTGCACTACGCGAAAAATCAAGTTTTTAACGAAGTCGAGGTTTACCGAACAGCTGGTGATTGCACGAAATCACAACGTAGTGCCGCGCAACTGTTCAAGGCGCCCCAATACGTGCTAAAGGCGCATTGTACGAAGGAGTTGCAAAAAATTAACTTTGCAGATTAGTTGTGGGTGGCCCAACTACTAAATTAGCTGGTGGTGCTGCCAACTTATCGCAGCGGGCGATCTGGTCTGCGCGGCGTTGCCAGATCAACGGTGCTGCCAGACTCGCAGTGCTGATCAGTTTGCGCGAAACTAACAATTCAAATTCAATTTTTATTTTAATTTGAATTTAAACCAGCTTCAATTGAATCTTTTTCAAGAAACGTATCGGTAAAATTTAAATAAATATTTAAATTTTTTGACAGAGGTTCGCTGGGTTAAGAAAAGGCATAAAGATCGCGGACAGACTAATAACCATCCTTACACCACTTTGGTGTCCGAGTAGAGGCGGAATATCCTCCATCAGGGAAGCCTAGGGGAATCCGTTGGCCTACGTGGGATTCTTTCTTAGCCCAGTGTTCCACGTCTGCAAAGGCCTTGCCGCCGACGCTAAGATCCAATGGATGGCAATGCAGAGGGCATTGGGGGAGACGTCCCATTCAGGAGAAGCTCCAGAATGTCCAGGTCTCCCACTAGAGAAAAACCCATTGCCGGTGGCTGCGAAGGAGGTGCAAAAGGTCCCCCAGCCGCCGATAGCTAGTGTCCGCAGTGCTGCAGCTCCTAATAACGTAAGCAATAGAAAATCTTTGGATCTCATAAGCTTGACGACGCAGAGGAGGGAACAAAATCCCCATCTGGATCGCCACTACGGTCCTCAGACCCAATTGCAGAGTTGCAGAACGTAGATCTGCGGGGTATTTTAACGAGGATGAGTGGCAAAATTAACGAGTTGCTCTCTACATTCGAGACCCAGCGGCACGTCACTAGAAAGACCAAGAGTACAATAATAGAACTTTTGATAAGCGGGCGATCGGATACACATTGCAATTCGACTGCCACTCAGACAGAGGCACATGAGACTCGCAAAAAGGCTCCGCCCAAATCGCAGGAGCCTACAGTACAGCAGAGGCTCAAAGCACCACAGCCAGCTAACTCCACGCCTGGCAAGAACGTAGACGGGGATGAAAAGTCCAGAGCATGCCGGCTAGCTATGCAGCTGTCGCTAAGGAAGCAACTTATGGAGAAAAGTGGACCAAGATGGGGTCCAAGCGACTGCGTAAAAAACCTGAGGCAATCATCGTAAAAAAGACAGGAGTGGCTTCATATGTGGATATCCTCGCTAAAATTAAAAGTGACCCCAGCCTCAGCGAATATGGCAAACATGTGCTCACAATAAGGAGAACGCAAAAAGATGTTCTGCTAATCGAAGTCAAGGGGGAAGCTTCTGCTCACGTTCCCAATTTTAGGAGCGCAATAGAAGCGACGCTTAAGGAGATGGCCTCGGTGCGTACTGGTGCATAAAAAGAAGCGGTCTCCTGTAGTGGCATGGATCTCCACAGCTGCCTGTTATCTCAATTCCAGGCCATCATGGTAAAACCAGAAAACGTCAGGAATCTTCGCAAGATGCGTGACGGGACACAGACTGCAACTGTGTTGTTGAATGCTAACGATGCGATTACGGTTCTAAAGCTGGGCAAGGTAATCGTGGGCTGGTCACGGTGCCGCATCACTCAAGACGTCCAGCCTGTAAGACGCTACAGATGCCTGGGCTACGGCCACAAATCCATGAACTGCAAGGAGATTGACCGGACAAACAACAGTCTGCGATGCGGAGAGCGAGGGCACAACGCAAAGGGTTGTGTTGCACCGCCTAAATGCCTAATCTGCAGCAGCGAAACGGACAAAAACCACCCGTCGGGTAGGTATGCGTGCCCGACCTACAGGATATATTTAAAAGAAGCCAAGTCACCATAATGCTGGGTCGTCTTAACATCATCCAGCTCAATGTTAACCACCACGCAGCTGCGCAGAGCCTCCTGGCCCAGACCGCGGTGGATCTCAATGTGGACATCATGCTCCAAGTCATCATCACGTTCATTCTTTTTGCATGCACAATAGAACTAGGGATGCGTATCGAAATAGGAAACCCGGTGATATCGAAAAAAAAACCCATAGAATATCAGATTTTTTATCAAATATCGGTATATCGCCTTAAATATCGATATAATATAGGGGTTTTTAAAAGGTCCAAGAATTTGAATTTGTAGCTTAACCGTTCGCAATCATAAAGACTACTAACACTAACATGAATTAGGAGCATTTTTTTATTTTCGTTTTTTATTATCAATAATATATTAGTTTAAGAAAGGTTATTTCCAGTCATTTTCGAGAAATAACAATTTGATCGGCTTTTTGGGACTTAGCCAATTCCTCAAATGCGTCACTAATCGGCAAGCAGCAGAAAAAAGCCTCTAACATGGCACGGATGTGGCAACAATCAGTAGTACCTCAATAGCTATTTTATATAGATAAATATCCTTATTTGACTCCCAAGTTTTGAGGGGGTTGCAATTAGGATTTGGTAATGGCGACGTCAAGTAGTGGGACAACTCATCTCTTTCTATCAAAGAGGGAACTTGTTGTTTGTGTAGCTCTGCAAGCATATTCCACAGTTAAGCAGAGTTGTCGATTATTTCCGTGCCAGTATCGGGAATCGTACAGTCATTATTTGTTGAATCTATATTCAATGATTGTGACAGATTTCTAATTGCTGCAGATACGGCAAGCTGGTTTTTTAACAGTAACTTTTTGAATCGAGAATAGTCGTCGTTGCTTACTTTTACTTCTTATCATATATAAAACCTATAAAAATATATTTTAATATATCGAAATAAAAACAAAAGCACGAGGAAAATGAGTGGCAATATCATTATTCAAAGTAATACCCTTAATTTCATCCTGCATATTATTTATGACTGACAAAGGTCGTAGCAGCAACAATAAATTTTCTGCAATTGCCAACTCGGAACCGTTGATAATTTGAATATCCTTTGGAAGTGCCATCAATGCATTATTAAGTTATTGCCGTTTTCAAAAATAAAACTCTTTCCAACATATAATATGTACTATTCCATCTAGTAGGGACATCTTGAATTATTTTGTGATCGCTTTCCCACTTGCGAAGCTCGCTACTTGCAACACAACCTTGCTCAAAGTATGTAACGGTGCGGTAACTGTACAAAACACTCGAAAACCTTCGTCGTCAACCATTGAAACAAGATGGTCTGATCCAATATAGAAGTTTTTTATCAAGTAACTTCGACTTATCCCCTTCCTGAGAAAACACTTCCACGTTTCTGAAACTGACAGTAAGGGTGCTCGACAGCTCTTTTGATTCTAGTACTCCCCCCTTATGATGATTTGTCATATGGGAGGTCAACTTACTCGTATTTCCTGAATTTTTTACTATGTTCTGGCACAGTTGACACTTATTATTATATACATTTTACTAAACATTAAAAGATATCACTTACTTTGTAATGGTACACGTAAGTCGTGCAATTTATTTGAGAAAGTAAAAATTTTCCGGTTAAATGTGATAAGAGTTTTGTTCGATATATCGTTCACATTATTAATAATATCAAACATATCGCTAAGGATTTTATATCGACGATTTATCGATATTTAAATATCGATACACATCCCTTAACAGAACATCTGCAGGCGCCATTCTCATTCGAGTTGCCATTTGAATGATGCTCTCGTTGTATACAGGATTCATTCGTCTAACACTACTATTTTTCAGTTGGGCTTAAGCTCTAACATAATTTTGTTATATTTTAATTTCGTATATTCTATCCAGCCTAGCTGCGACATATGTAAGTTAAGCAACTCCATGTTGCTTGGGGTGCGACGGTCTCTCGCTACAGCGTAGCTCACCTAGTTATTATTGTCAGCATGCTCCTTGTTCTGCAATTAAGGTCCTTGTGGAGAATGGGCTACGTGGATGACGTTCCTGTGGCTTGAGGTCCTTGCGATTAATACACAACACAACTCTCTTTTACGTTATAAACTTTATTAATTGGAAGATCTTAGGTTTAACTTAGTTCGTAGGTACTGCCGGGTCTGTGCTGCTTCGGATGGGGTGTCGGGCAAGACTAAAGTTCTGGGCTGGGCCTGGTTCCCAAGTGAGCTAACGCGTCAGCGTCGTGGATAGCGCACGCGGCTGGCGCAAGGCGAGGGGCGACCCCGCACAGCTATTGCGTGAGTGGCCGAAATATGAGCCACGCTTAGCCAGCGGTCGCTCACCCAACGTCCGGTGCTTCCGCAGACGCAGCAGTTTGCCGGCAACGTGATCGCGATCAACAAACAACAACAGGCGTCATTTGCGGGCGCAGCACTTAGCGCGGACGCAACTTTGTGTCGTCTGCAGACGCTGCACATTGCAGCCAGCGGGTCGGTAACCACATTGTGGTGTCGATGGAAGAGGGTGTTCTGAAGTGGGCAAGTCAAGTGACGTAAGAAGAGAAGTGGGCAACTCAAGTGGCGTAAGAAGAGAAGACAGGCTGGAGGGAGGGGGTGACGCGGAGAGTGCAAGGAAAGGGTTCATAACTCCTTCCCCCTCGAGATCTGCGTCCCGCAGATCATTGGGCTTTGGGTGCCCTGTCGCCCTCTTGTACCTCCAGGTCCAGTGTGCCGTCCCTCAAGTTCGGGATCCCCTTGGTCGATGTTAGCTTCCTCCACCGACAACCAGGGCGACTAATGCTTCCACCAGAAAAGAGTAGGAGACTTTCTCCGACATACCGGAGAGCCTCTTCAGGTTTTCCAAATTGAAGTCGTTGATGTAGTGCAGTGAAGGCGCGTATCGCGTGGCAGTTAACGACGTGAGTACCGCCGGCATGACTGTAAAGTGCGTCGAGGAGTAGCTCGTGTAAGTTCTCCCGGCCACACTGATCGTCTCGTTTACGAACTGGACTATGTAAGTTCCGGCCAAGTCGTAGGTCCTGGATCCGGCTTTCATCGTCCCGTTGAAATTAGACAGGAACATTGTTCCGTCTTCGACCAGTTCTACGCGCGCCTCGTTATTCCTGAGAAGCTCGCACTTGGCCTGACCGCCCTTCAACAGCCTGGGGATGCATCCGGTATCGTCTAACCTCAAGAGGCTTTTCTCTGGGCAAACAGTCGTATTGCCTATGGAGAGGCAGTCGTCTATTACGGCGTAGGTTTCCTCGGTGGTTACGGCGACCCTGTCATGCTTGACCATGACTTGCTTTCCCCCATGGGTTGCCGGGAGTAGGCGAAGAAGAGGGTAGTCCTTGGGGGCGACCTTGGGCAAAGCCAAAATGTATAGCAGCGCCGTTCCGTTTGTTAGCACGGATGGGCGGGAAAATTCCAGTGCTTCTACAGTGTTTTGATACGGCAAGTTCCTGACCTCGGTCAAAATAGCTTGCACTTCCCCGTGGTCGAGTAAACGGGAATTCACAATTCCTGTTTTAGCCAATTGGCAAGCCTGGATTAGCTCGCCGACCTGGCCATCGATGATTAAGGCCTTGTGCAGCAACGTCTTCGTTGTGTGTACATCCCCGTCGATGGCGTTGACCGTCGCAGCTACTTCGCTCAGCTGCTTCAGGGACTCATGCGAGGCGTCGAACAGACCAGCGTTTATCCTCACTTGCTGGTCGGCCGTTTTGACTACGCTTACCTGCGCACGAAGTATGGCGTCCCAATCCGATGCGTCCGGGGAACCCGCAATCCACTTCCATGCGGACCCAATCCAGTCCAGTGAACGACGTCCGCGCTGCGTACCCATCAGCTTTGACAGGCCCTCTCGCGACTCTTCCAGATAGTGCGTTACCAGAGCCTCAATCCTGGGATCCGCTAATAACGCCGCCTCGCGTTGAACATCCTGAACCAGCGCCTCTAGCCTTGCCAAATCAATTACATGTGCGAGTTTGAATTGGCCGTTGACCCGCCAGACTGTGCCCTCCTGCAGTGGGACAAGCGGAGCCTCATATTTGAAAATGTCCGCCGCTCCCACCATTTGGACCACGACAATGCTTGTAAAAATAAAAAACGTAGCTTGTAGTACTTAGTTAACTAGCTTAGAGATAGGTTATTGGTAGTGTAGTGTTGAAAAAGGTGTTTGGTTTGTTCTTGGTCGCGTGTTAAGTGTCATGTGTTTAGTGTTACGTGTAAGAAATAAAAAAGGGGTACAAGCGTGTGGGATTAAAGAAGGTTCGTGAAACACACATGTACTATCCAACGACTTCTCTTAGTTCCGCAGATCCGACTTATGAAAAATTTTCCCTGTCTTGGTTTTAATCGTCACATTTCTATCCTCAGCAACCTCTGTGTGCTCTGCGATGTTCTTTTTCAATAACTTCGCAGATTTCCTCAGGATCTGACAAATCTGTCACCAACCTTTGCGTTATTCGAATTTTGAACGAGGCAAAATTCTCTAAGCACTGATGTTGAAATGATGACAGGTAAACTTCCGGAACTTAACTCCATCCTTTCCCTCATATTCTAAGTATGGGAAGCTGGAGAGGCCTCGGTCATAAAATTTAGGCCCTCCGTGCCCATTTCAGGACCGTCCCCTCCTTCTATGGCATCCTGATGAGGCATGCCAGCATCGCCAACACCGAGCTAATCGTAATAGTGATCAGATGGGGCAGCTTCGCCTTGTTCGGCGGGGATTGTGGTAGGGGGCTCAGGCATTGCCTCCATGTGATAAAGCTTCGTTGCCCTCTGGAATGGATTGTGGTGTTCGGACGACGTTCTTTTCACACCGGAGCCCTCGCTCTGGGCTGCCCTGTAATCAGAGCGGTGTGACTGCCCCGACCGATTCGATTCCATTTTAATAGCCGGTCTTGGGCCTTGGAAGCGGTTGTTATTCTGGGACCAACCATATCCCGTGCCAGATGAAGGCCTACCGTTTCCCTGATAAGGGGAAGAAAAACGATGAGTGTTTGGCGGCCGGTAGAACCGGGTATTTGGTACGAAACCCGCCGGCAGGGGGTCTGAGCAGGGTGACCTCCTCTCGGTGCAACAGCCTGTAACTCCTTGCAAAAGAAATATGCTTCTTGTAAATCTTTTGGTCTGCGCATGACCAGCAACCTAGAGGCGTCATTGCCGACACCTCGGATGAAGACGTCAAGGGCCTTGTCCCTCGAGTGCTCTGAAAAGGCCCTAACTACCTCCATTGGATGTCCCATAGCTTTCAATCCGTTAAGGATGAGGGAGAGGTGTTTATTCACCTCTAAATAATACTCCTCTAGAGTTTTATTCCCCTGTGTCAGCTGGCCAAGCTGATATTCCAGCGTACGCACATCGCGCTTGTCCGCGTAGTGCAACGCCAGAACTCTCTTTATTTCCGGCCAGTCGTCGTCTAGAACCCCATAAGAGTCGAGAGCTTCTTCAGCATCGCCTCTTATTTTTTGCCTAATGTGGCAGACAATGGCGTGGAACAGCGGTCTCCCTTTGATGACCTCGTAATCGTTCACAATCGCCTGCGCACGGGTCACCCAAGAAACATATCTCTCGGCCTGACCTTCGAACGTTTGAAGTTCCTTCACGCAATCTGGGAGCGTAAAGACTTCCTTCAGCTCGAATTCATTGCGCGCTCGCGTCAATGGCACCGAAGGAGTGACCGCCGGATTACGGCTTTCGTTTTCGGATTCTAGCGCACTAAGCCTACTATTCAACTTCTTCATGTCATCCTTCAGCCCGGTCATTTGGCCGAGGAGCATGTTAAGAGATTCTTTAATCTCTTCCATTGGTTTCTAACGTAGGGGTAACGGAAGCAGACTGACGGACAGGCAGACGGTTAACCAAGAGTTTGTTTAATACTCGAATAGTATCAGCGAAATTTAAAAAATTGTTTAGAAACTAATTGTTGTGAATCTGCGGAGCGTAATTTGGATACAAATGCGGTTTCACTCACCCTTGACAGTCGATGTGTGCGTGTTGAGGTGTGTACTCTTCTTATAATCTGGGGAAAGACAAAGATTTTTAAGAAAATTCGGATATTTGTGGACAATGCTTTTTTATTTTAGTTTATATTTAGTATTTGTTTATGAGTGACGAGTGAATTTTGGTGACAGTTGAACTGGGCGCGGTGGTCCGTATTTTTCCTTTTTGGCCTTGGCCTACTACGGTACGGTTGCCACACAATCCACTGGGCAGTTTTCTCGGGTGCCTCCACACCACTCAGCCTATCCAGCAGATTGCCACACACTTTATTCATTATTTTTATTTCTTTTTCTTCCTTTTTCTTGGGCGCTATGCACATTGCACTCGCAAATAAGCTACAGCGAGTGTAGGCAAATCGCCGCAGTGGGTCGTAACATAGGCCTTTATAATTATTATTCTTTCATGGAGACGCTTTGCGCCCGCGTGTACTGCTCCTGAACAGAGACAGTGTAACGCCGCGGCGGGTGGTCTTTTTTCTATTAAGTGCGACTTTTTGCGCCCGTGTAGAATGTTGTTCCCGCTACAAACTGTAGGGGCATTCTCACTGCGGCGGGTGGTCGTTTTTTTTTTTTTATTTTTTTATTTTTTAACATTCACTATCACTTCTCATTTTCACTCTTCCTTTTTTTTTTTTTTTTATTGTTTTGTTTCATTGTTAATAGTCAGCATTATTGTCAGCATGCTCCTTGTTCTGCAATTAAGGTCCTTGTGGAGAATGGGCTACGTGGATGACGTTCCTGTGGCTTGAGGTCCTTGCGATTAATACACAACACAACTCTCTTTTACGTTATAAACTTTATTAATTGGAAGATCTTAGGTTTAACTCAGTTCGTAGGTACTGCCGGGTCGGTGCTGCTTCGGATGCGGTGTCGGGCAAGACTAAAGTTCTGGGCTGGGCCTGGTTCCCAAGTGAGCTAACGCGTCAGCGTCGTGGATAGCGCACGCGGCTGGCGCAGGGCGAGGGGCGACCCCGCACAGCTATTGTGTGAGTGGCCGAAATATGAGCCACGCTTAGCCAGCGGTCGCTCACCCAACGTCCGATGCTTCCGCAGACGCAGCAGTTTGCCGGCAACGTGATCGCGATCAACAAACAACAACAGGCGTCATTTGCGGGCGCAGCACTTAGCGCGGACGGAACTTTGTGTCGTCTGCAGACGCTGCACATTGCAGCCAGCGGGTCGTTAACCACATTGTGGTGTCGATGGAAGAGGGTGTTCTGAAGTGGGCAAGTCAAGTGACGTAAGAAGAGAAGTGGGCAACTCAAGTGGCGTAAGAAGAGAAGGGGGTGACGCGGAGAGTGCAAGGAAAGGGTTTATAACTTGTATATTTATCCTGAATCTCTCTGGGGCTCGAACCAATAAACTTGAATTCACACAGTTCCTTGTAAGACTATTTGGGGATTGATTTGACAGTTTCCGCTTAGAGAATTATGTCTATGGGATTTGACTACTTTTCCAAAGGGGGACGGGATGGCTAACAACATTAAAGGGCAGTTGGCTTTCGTACGACCGACCCGGTATGTGAACTTCAACCCCTCGAACACTACAGGAAAGTGTGTCTTTTTCTCTTATGTATTCTGAAAAATAGTTAGAATTCAGAAAAGAAAAGAAAGAAATTATCGAAAATAGTTTGGAAGCTGGATATATGTATGAATTTGACAAATTAAACTACACCGGAACATATGTAGGTCGAACCGGATCAGTGCGCTCAAATATTGCTCTCGTTTTATGAAAATAAAAATGTAAGCTAAACGAGGACAAAATTTTGCAGGGGCAGAGTCATAACATAACTTTTCCCGGTGGTTTATTAAATCTGCGCATAAGCAGGGTAAACGCCCGTCGCAAGAAACGGCTGCGCCGCTCATCCCTGTCGATGCGAAATAGTTACGCTCAAAAGCAACGGTACGTGCATACGTGTATTAACGCCTTGTCCGGCGACTCGATGCAGCACACTCGTCGCTCGAATGCAACGGTACCTCGGTATCCAGAGCATGGCATGTCGACAATCAGTCGCGACGGACCGACGACTGCCAACGAAAGCGAAAGCAAAAGAACGAGACATTGGACTGCGCGTGTGCATGAGCAGAAGCAGTGTTTCCAACTAAGCCTTTTTATACCCTTCGACCATTGAAAATGGTCAAAAAAGGATATACTAACTTGTGCAATTGGCAGAAGGAGGCGTGGGAGACCCACAAAGTATATATATTCTTGCTCAGGTTCACTAGCTTAGTCGATGAAGCCATGTCTGTCTGTCCGGATGTCCAGATGAACACACAGATCTTAGCGATTATTAAAGCTAGAGACACCAAATTTGGCATGAAGGTTTCTGTTTATCCGGGTGTTTAACAGGTGAAGTTTATTTCAAATGTTGGTTACCACGCCCCCCGCCCACGCAAATCAATAATTTCATCTTTTTAGCTTATTTGCGAGCGACATATAAATATACGCCATTCTGAGTAAGACTTATACTTAGCTCATTATAATACCAACATACGGTAAAATTTCAATCCGATCAGGCAACAAACACAGAAGTTATTAAACAAAAACCTTGTTCGCTTTGATTTTGTATACAGACCAGCAAGCTGTGACGTCATTGCAATGCTCATGTAGAAAAGAAAAGGAAAGAGAATGCGAGCGCGTACCGCCATCTGTTGTTCTTCTCTTCTTTTCTATGCACACGCATTTTTTGCATACATACATTTGTGTTTGACCAATGAAATGATACACGCATATACACGTATTCATACACAGGCGCATATAAAGGTTTACGTTACGAAATTTCTATTAAGTAGAAGTATTGTACAATTATTGACTCTTTACGTTTCAAAAAGGTCGAAGGGAATCCCACTGTCGCGTGCCGCTCGACTGTTGGTCTTGTTCCGGTTAGATCTGTCCAGATTTCAAAAGCGTCAGCCGGAAGAAATTGAAAACAGCCCCTATCCGGAAAACTGTTCTTTTAATTTTTGGTTTGTTCTTTTTCTATACTTTTTTGCTTCTGTTTAAATTGTAACAAAATCATCCGAATTGGTATCAATTTATAATTGATACGAGCATTTATTAACAACCTCTTTTTAATGGCGTATAGTCGAAATTAAAGCATATCGCGTTACTTTTCATGAACATATTGTGAACTTAAAATGCCAAAAGATGTGGACCAACAAAAGTTTCGAATTGATGTAGGTTGTGAGTTTCTTAAGTCTCTTTCAGCTTCTCTTACTTCTATCATCTCTAGGTTTAATAGTTTTCGGGAAATGACAGCTGCCATAATGCTTAAAGGCGAGCAGGAGGTGAAGCAGAGTAAAGTATTGACAAAAAGAAATAATGAAATATTTAAAAATCTAACTACAACAATGTAAGGAACTTCTGAGAGAATTTTAAAATATTGGCAAACATATTATGACGCAAATTAAATAAAAATAATTTCTGCGTTGACTGTTCAATCGGATCTAAAATTGGAGGAATAATATATCTTAAACTGGATCTATGGACTGTTCAGATAAACCTTTATGCCAAAATTTTGAGTCTCTAGCTTCTTTAATAACTGAGATCTTGATGTTCAAACAGTAGACCAACGGATGGACGAACTCAATCTAATCGGCTACTGATTTTGATCAAGAATATATGTATTGTGGGGTCTGGTATGCTTTCATATGCCTGTTACAGTGGTCGAAGCGTATCAAAAAATTGTGGAAAAACCCATTTTAAAATACAAATAAAAAAAAAAAAAAACCAGTTGTTCGCTACAGTCAGGTGGTGACTGTAGAAGGCCATGGATTATTATAGTATACCGTGTATCATTTATTTTCCTTTATTTATAATGAAAATTTTGCATTATTTGGCTTATTATTAAGCATTTAAAAATATAAACTTTTTATTCTTATTATTTTATTCGAACGACACGCACAAATTTAATTGACGGATAAAAGAAGAAGAAGATCGCATAAACAATGTAAAAGCGAATAGACAAGAATTATAAGCATTAGGTAGGGCAAGAGAGCAATAAGTTTATGTATGCATTTTTGCTTTTGTCAAACAGTAGTGGCGGCCGCGGAAGTTGTAGTAGCTTAGTGGAGTGTGTGCCGGATTCGAAGACCAATGATGTTTACAGTGTACGAGTTCTAATGCAGCCGTTTAATTCGGATCATATCTCACTTATTTTTAGTCCGATTTCTATGAAATTTTCAGAAACCACCCGTGGCAAGGTATTTGTCATGTGAGATGTTGGGTGTATATTGTGTATATTAAACTGTTATTACTGATTTACAGAGGCGGGAAAGGGCGCGGCCAAATTCCAAAAAAACTTAAAAAACTTTGCTCTTATAGTTGCTGAGATCCAGGCGTTGTTACAGACGGACAGACGGACAGACAGACAGACAGACAGACATCATCGACTCGGCTGTTGATACTGATTCAAAATATATATAGTTTATAGGGTCGGAGATGCCTCCTGTTTTGCCTGTTACGCACATACTCGTTCCGACAAACACAATAGACCATGAATTTTTTTAAAATCCATGGCCTAAAAAAACAAAAAGTGTTTCCCGGCTTCCTTCAGTAGCGTTCCACTCACTATTCAAGGCGTATTCGGGGGTATTTTGATGTAGTATGTTTGGGTTTCTACACAGATTTTCGATTTTTCCTGTTACTCTCGCCACCTTTGATAACTTCTGAATTCAACACCTTAAAACACACAACAAACAAACAACACTAACAAACACAACATAGGGCAAGAGACACGAGCTCCGAAATCCTGTTGTGTTCGGGGGGAGTCGAACTTCTACACACCGGGTCAGTCATACGTAAGGCAACAGCGCCTCATCGTTGTGAGCCATCCCGTCCCCCCATTGGAAGGGTTGTCCAATGCCAAGTTAAATTGTAAGCAGACTTTTTGTTTCCATTGTTCGACTTAGTTCTCCTGGCGAAAACTGTCAAATCAAATCCAAAATAGATTGTTTTTTATTATGAATAATATATTAGTTTAGGAAATTTTATTTCCGGTCAGTATATTTTAGGCTACCGACTTTTCGGGACTTAGACAATTCTTCAGCAGCAGAAAAAAGTCTCTAACATGGCACGGATGTGGCAACAATCAGTAGTACCTCTTATTTGACTCCCAAGTTCTGAGGGGGTTGCAATTAGGATTTGCTAACTCATCTCTTTCCATCAAAGTGGGAGCTTGTTGTTTGTGGAGCGCTGCAAGCATATTCCACAGTGAAGCAGAGTTGTCGTTTATTTCCGTGCCAGTATCGGGAATCGTACAGTCATTATTTGTTGAATCTATATTCAATGATTGTGACAGATTTCTAACTGCTGCAGATACGGCAAGCTGGTTTTTATACCCTTCGACCATTGAAAATGGTCAAAAAAGGGTATACAAACTTTGTGGAAATGTATGTAACAGGTAGAAGGAGGCGTGGGAGACCCCACAAAGTATATATATTCTTGCTCAGGATCACTAGCCAAGTCGATTAAGCCATGTCTGTCTGTCTGTCCGGATGTCTGGATGTCTGGGTGTCTGGATGTCTGGATGTCCGGATGAACACACAGATCTCAGCTATTATAAAAGCTAGAGACACCAAATTTGGCATGAAGGTTTCTGTTTATCCGGGACAGGTGAAGTTTATTTCAAATGTTGGGTGCCACGCCCACCGCCTACGTAAATCAATAATTTCATCTTTTTAGCTGATTTGCGAACGACATATAAAAGATACAACATTCCGAATAACACTATACTTAGCTAGTTATAATACCAACATAACGTCAAAATTCCAATCCGATCGGACAACAAACACAGAAATTATTAAACAAAAACCTTGTTCGCTTTGATTTTGTATACAGACCAGCAAGCTGTGACGTCATTGCAATGCTCATGTAGGAAAGAAAAGGAGAGAGAATGCGAGCGCGTAGCGCGATCTGTTGTTCTTCTCTTCTTTTCTATGCACACACATTTTTTGCATTCAAACGCACACACACACATACATACATTTATGCTTGACCAATAAAATGATACACGCATATACACGTATTCATACACAGACGCATATAAAGGCTTACGTTACGATATTTCTATTAAGTAGAAGTATTGTACAATTATTGACTCTTTACGTTTTGAAAAGGTCGAAGGGTATCCCACTGTCGCGTGCCGCTCGACTGTTGCTCTTGTTTAACAGTAACTTTTTGAATCGAAAATAGTCGTCGTTGCTTACTTTTACTTCTTATCATATATAAAACCTATAAAAATATATTTTAATATATCGAAATAAAAACAAAAGCACGAGGAACATGAGTGGCAATATCATTATTCAAAGTAATACCCTTAATTTCATCCTGCATATTATTTATGACTGACAATGGTCGTAGCAGCAACAGTAAACTTTCTGCAATTGCCAACTCGGAACCGTTGATCATTTAAATATCCGTTGGAAGTGCCGTTTTCAAAAATAAAACTCTTTCCAACTTATAATATGTGCTATTCCATCTAGTAGGGACATCTTGAATTATTTTGTGATCGCTTTCCCACTTGCGAAGCTCGCTACTTGCAACACAACCTTGCTCAAAGTATGTAACGGTGCGGTAACTGTACAAAACACTCGAAAACCTTCGTCGTCAACCATTGAAACAAGATGGTCTGATCCAATATAGAAGTTTATTATCAAGTAACTTCGACTTATCCCCTTCCTGAGAAAACACTTCCACGTTTCCGAAACTGACAGTAAGGGTGCTCGACAGCTCTTTTGATACTAGTACTCCCCCCTCATGATGATTTGTCATATGGGAGGTCAACTTACTCGTATTTCCTGAAGTTTTTACTATTTTCTGGCACAGTTGACACTTATTATTATATACATTTTACTAAACATTAAAAGATATCACTTACTTTGTAATGGTACACGTAAGTCGTGCAATTTATTTGAGATACTTGCAAAAACCAATTTACAGTAAAAATTTTCCGGTTAAATGTGATTAGAGTTTTGTTCGATATGTCGTTCACATTATTAATAATATCAAACATATCGCTTAGGATTTTATATCGACGATTTATCGATATTTAAATATCGATACACATCCCTTAACAGAACATCTGCAGGCGCCATTCTCATTCGAGTTGCCATTTGAATGATGCTCTCGTTATATACAGGATTCACTCGTCTAACACTGTACTATTTTTCAGTTGGGCTTAAGCTCTAACATAATTCTGTTATATTTTAATTTCGTATATTCTATCCAGCCTAGCTGCGACATACATATATGTATGTATATTTATCCTGAATCTCTCTGGGGCTCGAACCAATAAACTTGAATTGACACAGTTCCTTGTAAGACAATTTGGGGATTGATTTAACAGTGTCCGCTTAGAGAATTATGTCTTTGGGGTTTGACTACTCTTCCAAAGAGGCACTGGATGGGCAGTTGCCTTTCGTACGACTGACCCGGTGTGTGAACTTCAACCCCCCGAACACTACAGGAAAGTGTGTCTTTTTCTCTTATGTGTTATGAAAAATAGTTAGAATTCAGAAGTTATCAGAGGCGGCGGCGAGAGAAAAAGAAATTATCAAAAATAATTTGGAAGCTGTATGAATTTGACAAATTAAACTACACCGGAACATATGTAGGTCGAACCGGATCAGTGTGCTCAAATATTGCTCTCGTTTTATGAAAATAAAAATGTAAGCTAATAGAGGAGAAAATTTTGCAAGGGCAGAGTCATAACATAACTTTTCCCGGTGGTTAATTTAATCTGCGCATAGGCAGGGTAAACGCCCGTCGTAAGAAACGGCTGCGCCGCTCATGCCTGTCGATGCGAAATAGTTACGCTCAAAAGCAACGGTACGTGCATACGTGTATTAACGCCTTGTCCGGCGACTCGATGCAGCACACTCGTCGCTCGAATGCAACGGTACCTCGGTATCCAGAGCATGGCATGTCGACAATCAGTCGCGACAGACCGACGACTGCCAACGAAAGCGAAAGCAAAAGAACGGGACATTGGACTGCGCGTGTGCATGAGCAGAAGCAGTGTTGCCAACTAAGCCTTTTTATACCCTTCGACCATTGAAAATGGTCAAAAAAGGATATACTAACTTTGTGCAAATGTATGTAGGCAGAAGGAGGCGT
>JAEIHA010000944.1:0-36805 GCA_018904595.1 Zaprionus indianus
TAGCCTGTGTCTAGCCTGTGTCTAGCCTGTGTCTAGCCTGTGTCTAGCCTGTGTCTAGCCTGTGTCTAGCCTGTGTCTAGCCTGTGTCTGGCCTGTGTCTAGCCTGTGTCTAGCCTGTGTCTAGCCTGTGTCTAGCCTGTGTCTAGCCTGTGTCTAGCCTGTGTCTAGCCTGTGTCTAGCCTGTGTCTAGCCTGTGTCTAGCCTGTGTCTAGCCTGTGTCTAGCCTGTGTCTAGCCTGTGTCTAGCCTGTGTCTGAGCCTGTGTCTGGCCTGTGTCTAGCCTGTGTTTAGCATGTGCCTAGCCTGTGCCTAGCCTGTGCCTAGCCTGTGCCTAGCCTGTGCCTAGCCTGTGCCTAGCCAGTGCCTAGCCTGTAGCCTAGCCTGTGTTTAGCCATGTGTCTAGCCTGTGTCTAGCCAGTGTCTAGCCTGTGCCTAGCCAGTGTCTAGCCTGTGCCCAGCCAGTGTCTAGCCTGTGCCTAGCCAGTTTCTAGCCTGTGTCTAGCCTGTGCTCAGGCAGTGTCTAGTCTGTGCCAAGCCAGTGTCTAGCCTGTGTCTAGCCTGCCTCTAGCTTGTGTCTAGCCCGTTTCTAGCCTGTGTCTAGCCTTTGTCTAGCCTGTGTCTAGCCTGTGTCTAGCCTGTGCCTTGCCTGAGACAGGCATGTGCATGGCGTGTGCCTAGCCAGTATCTAGCCAGTGCCTAGCCTGTGCCTAGCCAGTGTCTAGCCTTTGTCTAGCCTGTGCCTAGCCAGTTTCTAGCCTGTGTCTAGCCTGTGCTTAGCCAGTGTCTAGCCTGTGACTAGCTTGTGTCTAGCCTGTTTCTAGCCTGTGCCTAGCCTGTGCCTTGCCTGAGACTGGCATGTGCGTAGCGTGTGCCTAGCCAGTGTCTAGCCTGTGCCTTGCCTGTGACTGGCATGTGCATAGCCTGTGTCTAGCCTGTGTCTAGCCTGTGTCTAGCTAGTGTCTAGCCTGTGTCTAGCCTGTGTCTAGCCTGTGTCTAGCCTGTGTCTAGCCTGTGTCTAGCCTGTGTCTTTCCTGTGTCTAGCCTGTATTTAGAATGTGTCTAGCCTGTGTCTAGCCTGTGTCTAGCCTGTGTTTAGAATGTGTCTAGCCTGTGTCTAGCCTGTGTCTAGCCTGTGTCTAGCCTGTGTCTAGCCTGTGTCTAGCCTGTGTCTAGCCTGTGTCTAGCCTGTGTCTAGCCTGCGTCTAGCCTGTGTCTAGCCTGTGTCTAGCCTTTGTCTAGCCTGTGTCTAGCATGTGCCTAGCCTCTGCCTAGCCTGTACCTAGCCTGTACCTAGCCAGTACCTAGCCTGTACCTAGCCAGTGCCTAGCCTGTACATAGCCATTTCCTATCCTGTACATAGCCATTGTCTAGCCTGTGCCTAGCCAGTGTCTAGCCTGTGCCTAGTCAGTGTCTAGCCTGTGCCCAGCCAGTGTCTAGCCTGTGTCTAGCCTGTGCCTAGCCAGTTTCTAGCCTGTGTCTAGCCTGTGCTCAGGCAGTGTCTAGTCTGTGCCAAGCCAGTGTCTAGCCTGTGTCTAGCCTGTGTCTAGCTTGTGTCTAGCCTGTTTCTAGCCTGTGTCTAGCCTGTGTCTAGCCTGTGTCTAGCCTGTGCCTTGCCTGAGACAGGCATGTGCATGGCGTGTGCCTAGCCAGTATCTAGCCAGTGCCTAGCCTGTGCCTAGCCAGTGTCTAGCCTTTGTCTAGCCTGTGCCTTGCCTGAGACTGGCATGTGCATAGCGTGTGCCTAGCCAGTGTCTAGCCTGTGTCTAGGCTGTGTCTAGGCTGTGTCTAGCCTGTGTCTAGCCTGTGTCTAGCCTGTGTCTAGCCTGTGTCTAGCCTGTGTCTAGCCTGTGCCTAGCCAGTGTATAGCCTGTGCCCAGCCAGTGTCTAGCCTGTGTCTAGCCTGTGCCTTGCCAGTTTCTAGCCTGTGTCTAGCCTGTGTCTAGCCTGTGTCTAGCCAGTGTCTAGCCTGTGTCTAGCCTGTGTCTAGCCTGTGTCTAGCCTGTGTCTAGCCTGTGTCTAGCCTGTGTCTATTCTGTGTCTAGCCTATGTATAGCCTGTGTCTAGCCTGTGTCTAGCCTGTGCCTAGCCAGTTTCTAGCCTGTGTCTATCCTGTGCCTCGCCAGTGTCTAGCCTGTGCCTAGCCTGTGCCTAGCCAGTGTCTAGCCTGTGCCTAGCCAGTGTCTAGCCTGTGCCAAGCCAGTGTCTAGCCTGTGCCTAGCCAGTTTCTAGCCTGTGTCTAGCCTGTGTCTAGCCTGTGGCTAGCCTGTGCCTAGCCAGTGCCTAGCTAGTGTCTAGCCTGTGCCTAGCCTGTGTCTAGCCTGTGTCTAGCCTGTGTCTAGCCTGTGTCTAGCCTGTGTCTAGCCTGTGTCTAGCCTGTGCCCAGCCAGTGTCTAGCCTGTGTCTAGCCTGTGCCTTGCCAGTTTCTAGCCTGTGTCTAGCCTGTGTCTAGCCTGTGTCTAGCCAGTGTCTAGCCTGTGTCTAGCCTGTGTCTAGCCTGTGTCTAGCCTGTGTTTAGCCTATGTATAGCCTGTGTCTAGCCTGTGTCTAGCCTGTGCCTAGCCAGTTTCTAGCCTGTGTCTATCCTGTGCGTAGCCAGTGTCTAGCCTGTGCCTAGCCTGTGCCTAGCCAGTGTCTAGCCTGTGCCTAGCCAGTGTCTAGCCTGTGCCAAGCCAGTGTCTAGCCTGTGCCTAGCCAGTTTCTAGCCTGTGTCTAGCCTGTGTCTAGCCTGTGCCAAGCCAGTGTCTAGCCTGTGTCTAGCCTGTGTCTAGCCTGTATCTAGCCTGTGTCTAGCCTGTGTCTAGCCTGTGTCTAGCCTGTGCCTAGCCAGTGCCTAGCCAGTGTCTAGCCTGAGCCCAGCCAGTGTCTAGCCTGTGTCTAGCCTGTGCCTAGCCAGTTTCTAGCCTGTGTCTAGCCTATGTCTAGCCTGTGTCTAGCCTGTGTCTAGCATGTGCCTAGCCTCTGCCTAGCCTATGTCTAGCTTGTGTCTAGCCTGTGTCTAGCCTGTGTCTAGCCTGTGTCTAGCCTGTGTCTAGCCTGTGTCTAGCCTGTGTCTAGCCTGTGTCGAGCCTGTGTCTAGCCTGTGTCTAGCCTGTGTTTAGTATGTGTCTAGCCTGTGTCTAGCCTGTGTCTAGCCTGTGTCTAGCCTGTGTCTAGCCTGTGTCTAGCCCTTGTCTAGCCTGTGTCTAGATTGTGTCTAGCCTGTGTCTAGGCTGTGTCTAGCCTTTGTCTAGCCTGTGTCTAGCCTGTGTCTAGCATGTGCCTAGCCTCTGCCTAGCCTGTACCTAGCCAGTGCCTAGCCTGTACCTAGCCAGTACCTAGCCTGTACCTAGCCAGTACCTAGCCTGTACCTA
The DNA here is from genome assembly GCA_018904595.1 of Zaprionus indianus. Classification (NCBI taxonomy): domain Eukaryota; kingdom Metazoa; phylum Arthropoda; class Insecta; order Diptera; family Drosophilidae; genus Zaprionus; species Zaprionus indianus. The sequence goes on from JAEIHA010000944.1 coordinate 3,350, forward strand.
GCCAGTGCCTAGCCTGTACATAGCCAGTGCCTATCCTGTACATAGCCATTGTCTAGCCTGTGCCTAGCCAGTGTCTAGCCTGTGCCCAGCCAGTGTCTAGCCTGTGTCTAGCCTGTGCCTAGCCAGTTTCTAGCTTGTGTCTAGCCTGTGCTCAGGCAGTGTCTAGTCTGTGCCAAGCCAGTGTCTAGCCTGTGTCCAGCCTGTGTCTAGCTTGTGTCTAGCCTGTTTCTAGCCTGTGTCTAGCCTGTGTCTAGCTTGTGTCTAGCCTGTGTCTAGCCTGTGCCTTGCCTGAGACAGGCATGTGCATGGCGTGTGCCTAGCCAGTGTCTAGCCAGTGCCTAGCCTGTGCCTAGCCAGTGTCTAGCCTTTGTCTAGCCTGTGCCTTGCCTGAGACTGGCATGTGCATAGCGTGTGCCTAGCCAGAGTCTAGCCAGTGCCTAGCCTGTGCCTAGCCTGTGCCTAGCCTGTGTGTAGCCTGTGTCTAGCCTGTGCCTTGCCTGTGACTTGCATTTGCATAGCCTGTGCCTAGCCAGTGTCTAGCCTGTGTCTTGCCTGTGACTGGCATTTGCATAGCCTGTGCCTAGCCAGTGTCTAGCCTGTGTCTTGTCTGTGCCTTGCCTGAGAGCCTTTGTCTAGCCTGTGCCTTGCCTGAGACTGGCATGTGCATAGCGTGTGCCTAGCCAGTGTCTAGCCTGTGTCTAGGCTGTGTCTAGGCTGTGTCTAGCCTGTGTCTAGCCTGTGTCTAGCCTGTGTCTAGCCTGTGTCTAGCCTGTGTCTAGCCTGTGCCTAGCCAGTGTATAGCCTGTGCCCAGCCAGTGTCTAGCCTGTGTCTAGCCTGTGCCTTGCCAGTTTCTAGCCTGTGTCTAGCCTGTGTCTAGCCTGTGTCTAGCCTGTGTCTAGCCTGTGTCTAGCCAGTGTCTAGCCTGTGTCTAGCCTGTGTCTAGCCTGTGTCTAGCCTGTGTCTAGCCTATGTATAGCCTGTGTCTAGCCTGTGTCTAGCCTGTGCCTAGCCAGTTTCTAGCCTGTGTCTATCCTGTGCCTCGCCAGTGTCTAGCCTGTGCCTAGCCTGTGCCTATCCAGTGTCTAGCCTGTGCCTAGCCAGTGTCTAGCCTGTGCCTTGCCAGTTTCTAGCCTGTGTCTAGCCTGTGTCTAGCCTGTGGCTAGCCTGTGCCTAGCCAGTGCCTAGCTAGTGTCTAGCCTGTGTCTAGCCTGTGTCTAGCCTGTGCCCAGCCAATGTCTAGCCTGTGTCTAGCCTGTGCCTTGCCAGTTTCTAGCCTGTGTCTAGCCTGTGTCTAGCCTGTGTCTAGCCAGTGTCTAGCCTGTGTCTAGCCTGTGTCTAGCCTGTGTCTACCCTATGTATAGCCTATGTATAGCCTGTGTCTAGCCTGTGTCTAGCCTGTGTCTAGCCTGTGCCTAGCCAGTTTCTAGCCTGTGTCTTTCCTGTGCCTAGCCAGTGTCTAGCCTGTGCCTAGCCTGTGCCTAGCCAGTGTCTAGCCTGTGCCTAGCCAGTTTCTAGCCTGTGTCTAGCCTATGTCTAGCCTGTGTCTAGCCTGTGTCTAGCATGTGCCTAGCCTCTGCCTAGCCTGTACCTAGCCAGCGCCCAGCCTCTGCCTAGCCTGTGCCCAGCCTCTGCCTAGCCTGTGCCCAGCCAGTGTCTAGCCTGTGCCTAGCCCGTGTCTAGCCTGTGTCTAGCCTGTGTGTAGCCTGTGTCTAGCCTGTTTCAAGCCTGTGTCTAGCCTGTGTCTAGCCTGTATCTAGCCTGTTTCTAGCCTGTGTCTAGCCTGTGTCTAGCCTGTGTCTAGCTTGTGTCTAGCCTGTGTCTAGCCTGTGTCTAGCCTGTGTCTAGCCTGTGTCTAGCCTGTGTCTAGCCTGTTTCTAGCCTGTGTCTAGCATGTGTCTAGCCTGTGTTTAGTATGTGTCTAGCCTGTGTCTAGCCTGTGTCTAGCCTGTGTCTAGATTGTGTCTAGCCTGTGTCTAGCCTGTGTCTAGCCTTTGTCTAGCCTGTGTCTAGCCTGTGTCTAGCATGTGCCTAGCCTCTGCCTAGCCTGTACCTAGCCAGTGCCTAGCCTGTACCTAGCCAGTACCTAGCCTGTACCTAGCCAGTACCTAGCCTGTACCTAGCCAGTGCCTAGCCTGTACATAGCCAGTGCCTATCCTGAACATAGCCATTGTCTAGCCTGTGCCTAGCCAGTGTCTAGCCTGTGCCCAGCCAGTGTCTAGCCTGTGCCCAGCCAGTGTCTAGCCTGTGTCTAGCCTGTGCCTAGCCAGTTTCTAGCCTGTGTCTAGCCTGTGCTCAGGCAGTGTCTAGTCTGTGCCAAGCCAGTGTCTAGCCTGTGTCTAGCCTGTGTCTAGCTTGTGTCTAGCCTGTTTCTAGCCTGTGTCTAGCCTGTGTCTAGCTTGTGTCTAGCCTGTGTCTAGCCTGTGCCTTGCCTGAGACAGGCATGTGCATGGCGTGTGCCTAGCCAGTGTCTAGCCAGTGCCTAGCCTGTGCCTAGCCAGTGTCTAGCCTTTGTCTAGCCTGTGCCTTGCCTGAGACTGGCATGTGCATAGCGTGTGCCTAGCCAGTGTCTAGCCAGTGCCTAGCCTGTGCCTAGCCTGTTTCTAGCCTGTGTCTAGCCTGTGTCTAGCCTGTGTCTAGCCTGTATCTATCCTGTTTCTAGCCTGTGTCTAGCCTGTGTCTAGCCTGTGTCTAGCCTGTGTCTAGCTTGTGTCTAGCCTGTGTCTAGCCTGTGTCTAGCCTGTGTCTAGGCTGTGTCTAGCCTGTGTCGAGCCTGTGTCTAGCCTGTGTCTAGCCTGTGTTTAGAATGTGTCTAGCCTGTGTCTAGCTTGTGTCTAGCCTGTGTCTAGCCTGTGTCTAGCCTGTGTCTAGCCTGTGTCTAGCCTGTGTCTAGCCTGTGTCTAGCCTGTGTCTAGCCTGTGTCTAGCCTGTGTCTAGCCTGTGTCTAGCCTGTGTCTAGCCTGTGTCTAGCCTGTGTCTAGCCTGTGTCTAGCCTGTGTCTAGCCTGTGTCTAGCCTGTGTCTAGCCTGTGTCTAGATTGTGTCTAGCCTGTGTCTAGCCTGTGTCTAGCCTTTGTCTAGCCTTTGTCTAGCCTTTGTCTAGCCTGTGTCTACCCTGTAGCTAGCATGTGCCTAGCCTCTTCCTAGCCTGTACCTAGCCAGTGCCTAGCCTGTACCTAGCCAGTACCTAGCCTGTACCTAGCCAGTGCCTAGCCTGTACATAGCCATTGTCAAGCCTGTGCCTAGCCAGTGTCTAGCCTGTGCCTAGCCAGTGTCTAGCCTGTGCCTAGCCAGTGTCTAGCCTGTGCCTAGCCAGTGTCTAGCCTGTGCCTAGCCAGTGTCTAGCCTGTGCCTAGCCAGTGTCTAGCCTGTGCCCAGCCAGTGTCTAGCCTGTGCTAATCCTGTGCCTAGCCTATGCCTAGCCTGTGCCTAGCCTGTGTCTAGCCTGTGCTTAGCCAGTGTCTAGTCTGTGCCAAGCCAGTGTCTAGCCTGAGTCTAGCCTGTGTCTAGCCTGTTTCTAGCCTGTGTCTGGCCTGTGTCTAGCCTGTGTCTAGCCTGTGTCTAGCTTATATCTAGCCAGTGTCTAGCCTGTGCCCAATCAGTGTCTAGCCTGTGTCTAGCCTGTGTCTAGCCTGTGCCTAGCCTGTGTCTAGCCTGTGCCTAGCCAGTTGCTAGCCTGTGTCTAGCCTGTGTGAAGCCTGTGTCTAGCTTGTGTCTAGCCTGTGTCTAGCCTGTGTCTAGCCTGTGTCTAGCCTGTGTCTAGCCTGTGTCTAGCCTGTGTCGAGCCTGTGTCTAGCCTGTGTCTAGCCTGTGTTTAGAATGTGTCTAGCCTGTGTCTAGCCTGTGTCTAGCCTGTGTCTAGCCTGTGTCTAGCCTGTGTCTAGCCTGTGTCTAGATTGTGTCTAGCCTGTGTCTAGCCTGTGTCTAGCCTTTGTCTAGCCTGTGTCTAGCCTGTGTCTAGCATGTGCCTAGCCTCTGCCTAGCCTGTACCTAGCCTGTGTCTGGCCTGTGCCTAGCCAGTTGCTAGCCAGTGTCTAGCCTGTGTCTAGCCTGTGTGTAGTTTGTGTCTAGCTTGTGTCTAGCCTGTGTCTAGCCTGTGTCTAGCCTGTGTCTAGCCTGTGTCTAGCCTGTGTCGAGCCTGTGTCTAGCCTGTGTCTAGCCTGTGTTTAGAATGTGTCTAGCCTGTGTCTAGCCTGTGTCTAGCCTGTGTCTAGCCTGTGTCTAGATTGTGTCTAGCCTGTGTCTAGCCTGTGTCTAGCCTTTGTCTAGCCTGTGTCTAGCCTTGTGTCTAGCATGTGCCTAGCCTCTGCCTAGCCTGTACCTAGCCAGTGCCTAGCCTGTACCTAGCCAGTACCTAGCCTGTGCCTAGCCTCTGCCTAGCCTGTACCTAGCCAGTGCATAGCCTGTTCCTAGCCAGTACCTAGCCTGTACCTAGCCAGTGCCTAGCCTGTACATAGCCATTTCCTATCCTGTACATAGCCATTGTCTAGCCTGTGCCTAGCCAGTGTCTAGCCTGTGCCTAGTCAGTGTCTAGCCTGTGCCCAGCCAGTGTCTAGCCTGTGCCCAGCCAGTGTCTAGCCTGTGCCTAGCCAGTTTCTAGCCTGTGTCTAGCCTGTGCTCAGGCAGTGTCTAGTCTGTGCCAAGCCAGTGTCTAGCCTGTGTCTAGCTTGTGTCTAGCCTGTTTCTAGCCTGTGTCTAGCCTGTGTCTAGCCTGTGTCTAGCCTGTGTCTAGCCTGTGTCTAGCCTGTGTCTAGCCTGTGCCTTGCCTGAGACAGACATGTGCATGGCGTGTGCCTAGCCAGTGTCTAGCCAGTGCCTAGCCTGTGCCTAGCCAGTGTCTAGCCTTTGTCTAGCCTGTGCCTTGCCTGAGACTGGCATGTGCATAGCGTGTGCCTAGCCAGTGTTTAGCCAGTGCCTAGCCTGTGCCTAGCTTGTGCCTAGCCTGTGTGTAGCCTGTGTCTAGACTGTGCCTTGCCTGTGACTGGCATTTGCATAGCCTGTGCCTAGCCAGTGTCTAGCCTGTGTCTTGCCTGTGCCTTGCCTGAGAGTGGCATGTGCATAGCGTGTGCCTAGCCAGTGTCTAGCCAGTGCCTAGCCTGTACATAGCCATTGTCTAGCCTGTGCCTAGCCTGTGCCTAGTCAGTGTCTAGCCTGTGCCCAGCCAGTGTCTAGCCTGTGTCTAGCCTGTGCAGAGCCAGTTTCTAGCCTGTGTCTAGCCTGTGCTTAGCCAGTGTCTAGCCTGTGCTTAGCCAGTGTCTAGCCTGTGTCTAGCCTGTGCCTAGCCTGTGTCTAGCCTGTGTCTAGCCTGTGTCTAGCCTGTGTCTAGCCTGTGTCTAGCCTGTGTCTAGCCTGTGTCTAGCCTGTGTCTAGCCTGTGTCTAGCCTGTGTCTAGCCTGTGTTTAGCCTGTGTCTAGCCTGTGTCTAGCCTGTGTCTAGCCTGTGTCTAGCCTGTATCTAGCCTGTTTCTAGCCTGTGTCTAGCCTGTGTCTAGCCTGTGTCTAGCCTGTGTCGAGCCTGTGTCGAGCCTGTGTCGAGCCTGTGTCTAGCCTGTGTCTAGCCTGTGTCTAGATTGTGTCTAGCCTGTGTCTAGCCTGTGTCTAGCCTTTGTCTAGCCTTTGTCTAGCCTGTGTCTACCCTGTGTCTAGCCTGTGTCTAGCCTGTGTCTAGCCTGTGTCTAGCCTGTGTCTAGCCTGTGTCTAGCCTTTGTCTAGCCTGTGTCTAGCCTGTGTCTAGCATGTGCCTAGCCTCTGCCTAGCCTGTACCTAGCCAGTGCCTAGCCTGTACTTAGCCAGTACCTAGCCTGTACCTAGCCAGTGCCTAGCCTGTACATAGCCAGTGCCTATCCTGTACATAGCCATTGTCTATCCTGTGCCTAGCCAGTGTCTAGCCTGTGCCTAGTCAGTGTCTAGCCTGTGCCCAGCCAGTGTCTAGCCTGTGTCTAGCCTGTGCCTAGCCAGTTTCTAGCCTGTGCCCAGCCAGTGTCTAGCCTGTGTCTAGCCTGTGCCTAGCCAGTTTCTAGCCTGTGTCTAGCCTGTGCTCAGCCAGTGTCTAGTCTGTGCCAAGCCAGTGTCTAGCCTGTGTCTAGCCTGTGTCTAGCTTGTGTCTAGCCTGTTTCTAGCCTGTGTTTAGCCTGTGTCTAGCCTTTGTCTAGCCTGTGTCTAGCCTGTGTCTAGCATGTGCCTAGCCTCTGCCTAGCCTGTACCTAGCCAGTGCCTAGCCTGTACTTAGCCAGTACCTAGCCTGTACCTAGCCAGTGCCTAGCCTGTACATAGCCAGTGCCTATCCTGTACATAGCCATTGTCTATCCTGTGCCTAGCCAGTGTCTAGCCTGTGCCTAGTCAGTGTCTAGCCTGTGCCCAGCCAGTGTCTAGCCTGTGTCTAGCCTGTGCCCAGCCAGTTTCTAGCCTGTGCCCAGCCAGTGTCTAGCCTGTGTCTAGCCTGTGTCTAGCTTGTGTCTAGCCTGTTTCTAGCCTGTGTTTAGCCTGTGTCTAGCCTGTGTCTAGCCTGTGTCTAGCCTGTGCCTTGCCTGAGACAGGCATGTGCATAGCGTGTGCCTAGCCAGTGTCTAGCCAGTGCCTAGCCTGTGCCTAGCCAGTGTCTAGCCTTTGTCTAGCCTGTGCCTTGCCTGAGACTGGCATGTGCATAGCCTGTGCCTAGCCAGTGTCTATCCTGTGTCTTGCCTGTGCCTTGCCTGAGAGTGGCATGTGCATAGCGTGTGCCTAGCCAGTGTCTAGCCAGTGCCTAGCCTGTATATAGCCATTGTCTAGCCTGTGCCTAGCCAGTGTCTAGCCTGTGCCTAGTCAGTGTCTAGCCTGTGCCCAGCCAGTGTCTAGCCTGTGTCTAGCCTGTGCCTAGCCAGTTTCTAGCCTGTGTCTAGCCTGTGCTTAGCCAGTGTCTAGCCTGTGACTAGCTTGTGTCTAGCCTGTTTCTAGCCTGTGTCTAGCCTGTGTCTAGCCTGTGTCTAGCCTGTGTCTAGCCTGTGTCTAGCCTGTGTCTAGCTTGTGTCTAGCCTGTATCTAGCCTTTGTCTAGCCTGTGTCTAGCCTGTGTCTAGCATGTGCCTAGCCTCTGCCTAGCCTGTACCCAGCCAGTGCCTAGCCTGTACCTATCCAGTACCTAGCCTGTACATAGAAAGTGCCTAGCCTGTACATAGCCAGTGCCTAGCCTGTACATAGCCATTGTCTAGCCTGTGCCTAGCCAGTGTCTAGCCTGTGCCTAGTCAGTGTCTAGCCTGTGCCCAGCCAGAGTCTAGCCTGTGTCTAGCCTGTGCCTAGCCAGTTTCTAGCCTGTGTCTAGCCTGTGCTTAGCCAGTGTCTAGTCTGTGCCAAGCCAGTGTCTAGCCTGTGCCTAGCCAGTGTATAGCCTGTGCCTAGCCAGTGTCTAGCCTGTGCCCAGCTAGTGTCTAGCCTCTGTCTAGCCTGTGTCTAGCCTGTGTCTAGCCTGTGCCTAGCCAGTTTCTTGCCTGTCCCAAGCCAGTGTCTAGCCTGTGCCTTGCCAGTGTCTAGCCTGTGTCTAGCCTGTGCCTTGCCTGTGAATGGCATGTGCATAGCCTGTGCCTAGCCAGTATCTAGCCAGTCCCTAGCCTGTGCCTGCCTGTGCCTAGCCTGTGTCTAGCCTGTGTCTAGCCTGTGTCTAGCCTGTGCTTTGCCTGTGTCTAGCCTGTGCCTAGCCAGTGTCTAGCCTGTGTCTAGCCTGTGCCTTGCCTGAGAGTGGCATGTGCACAGCGTGTGCCTAGCCAGTGTCTAGCCAGTGCCTAGCCTGTGCCTTGCCTGTGACTGGCATGTGCATAGCCTGTGCCTAGCCAGTGTCTAGCCTGTTTCTAGCCTGTACCTTGCCTGAGACAGGCATGTGCATAGCGTGTGCCTAGCCAGTGTCTAGCCAGTGCCAAGCCTGTGCCTAGCTAGTGTATAGCCTCTGTCTAGCATGTGTCTAGCCGGTGTTTAGAGCCGGTGTCTAGCCGGTGTCTAGCCTGTGCCTAGCCTGTGCCTAGCCTGTGTCTAGCCTGTGTCTAGCCTGTGTCTAGCCTGTGTTTAGCCTGTGTCTAGCCTGTGTCTAGCCTGTGTCTAGCCTGTGTCTAGCCTCTGTCTAGCTTGTGTCTAGCCTGTGTCTAGCCTTTGCCTAGCCTGTGTCTACCCTGTGTCTAGCATGTGCCTAGCCTCTTCCTAGCCTGTACCTAGCCAGTGCCTAGCCTATACCTAGCCTGTGTCTAGCCTGTACCTAGCCAGTGCCTAGCCTGTACATAGCCATTGTCTAGCCTGTACATAGCCATTGTCTAGCCTGTACATAGCCATTGTCAAGCCTGTGCCTAGCCAGTGTCTAGCTTGTGCCTAGCCAGTGTCTAGCCTGTGCCCAGCCAGTGTCTAGCCTGTGTTAAGCCTGTGCTTAGCCTGTGCCTAGCCTGTGTCTAGCCTGTGCTTAGCCAGTGTCTAGTCTGTGCCAAGCCAGTGTCTAGCCTGTGTCTAGCCTGTGTCTAGCCTGTGTCTAGCTTGTGTCTAGCCAGTGTCTAGCCTGTGCCCAGTCAGTGTCTAGCCTGTGTCTAGCTTGTGCATAGCCTGTGTCTAGCCTGTGCCTAGCCAGTTTCTAGCCTGTGTCTAGCCTGTGTCTAGCCTGTGTCTAGCCTGTGTCTAGCCTGTGTCTACCCTGTGGCTAGCCAGTTTCTAGCCTGTGTCTAGCCTGTGTCTAGCCTGTGCCCAGTCAGTGTCTAGCCTGTGTCTCGCCTGTGTCTAGCCTGTACATAGCCATTGTCTAGCCTGTGCCTCGCCAGTGTCTAGCCTGTGCCTAGTCAGTGTCTAGCCTGTGCCCAGCCAGTGTCTAGCCTGTGCCTAGTCAGTGTCTAGCCTGTGCCCAGCCAGTGTCTAGCCTGTGCCTAGCCAGTGTCTAGCCTGTGCCTAGTCAGTGTCTAGCCTGTGCCCAGCCAGTGTCAAGCCTGTGTCTAGCCTGTGCCTAGCCAGTTTCTAGCCTGTGCCCAGTCAGTGTCTAGCCAGTGTCTAGCCTGTGCCTAGCCAGTTTCTAGCCTATGTCTAGCTTGTGCTTATCTAGTGTCTTGTCTGTGCCAAGCCAATGTCTAGCCTGTGCCAAGCCAGTGTCTAGCCTGTGTCTAGCCTGTTTCTAGCCTGTGTCTGGCCTGTGTCTAGCCTGTGTCTAGCCTGTGTCTAGCTTGTGTCTAGCCAGTCTCTAGCCTGTGCCCAGTCAGTGTCTAGCCTGTGTCTAGCCTGTGTCTAGCCTGTGTCTAGCCTGTACATAGCCATTGTCTAGCCTTTGCCTAGCCAGTGTCTAGCCTGTGCCTAGTCAGTGTCTAGCCTGTGCCCAGCCAGTGTCTAGCCTGTGTCTAGCCTGTGTCTAGCCTGTGCCTAGCCAGTTTCTAGCCTGTGTCTAGCCTGTGCTTAGCCAGTGTCTAATCTGTGCCAAGCCAGTGTCTAGCTTGTGTCTAGCCTGTGTCTAGCCTGTGTCTAGCCTGTGTCTAGCCTTTGTCTAGCCTGTGTCTAGCCTTTGTCTAGCCTGTGTCTACCCTGTGTCTAGTATGTGCCTAGCCTCTTCCTAGCCTGTAACTAGCCAATGCCTAGCCTGTACCTAGCCAGTACCAAGCCTGTACCTAGCCAGTGCCTAGCCTGAACATAGCCATTGTCTAGCCTGTACATAGCCATTGTCAAGCCTGTGCCTAGCCAGTGTCTAGCCTGTGCCTAGCCAGTGTCTAGCCTGTGCCCAGCCGGTGTCTAGCCTGTGTCAAGCCTGTGCCTAGCCTGTGCCTAGCCTGTGTCTAGCCTGTGCTTATCCAGTGTCTAGCCTGTGTCTAGCCTGTACATAGCCATTGTATAGCCTGTGCCTAGCCAGTGTCTAGCCTGTGCCTAGTCAGTGTCTAGCCTGTGCCCAGCCAGTGTCTAGCCTGTGTCTAGCCTGTGCTTAGCCAGTTTCTAGCCTGTGCCTAGCCAGTTTCTAGCCTGTGTCTAGCCTGTGTCTAGCCTGTGCTTAGCCAGTGTCTTGTCTGTGCCAAGCCATTGTCTAGCTTGTGTCTAGCCTGTGCTTAGCTAGTGTCTTATCTGTGCCAAGCCAATGTCTAGCCTGTGCCAAGCCAGTGTCTAGCCTGTGCCTAGCCAGTTTCTAGCCTGTGTCTAGCCTGTGTCTAGCCTGTGTCTAGCCTGTGCCTCAGTCAGTGTCTAGCCTGTGTCTAGCCTGTGTCTAGCCTGTGTATAGCCTGTACATAGCCTGTGTCTAGCCTTTGTCTAGCCTGTGTCTAGCCTTTGTCTAGCCTGTGTCTAGCCTTTGTCTAGCCTGTGTCTACCCTGTGTCTAGTATGTGCCTAGCCTCTTCCTAGCCTGTAACTAGCCAATGCCTAGCCTGTACCTAGCCAGTACCAAGCCTGTACCTAGCCAGTGCCTAGCCTGAACATAGCCATTGTCTAGCCTGTACATAGCCATTGTCAAGCCTGTGCCTAGCCAGTGTCTAGCCTGTGCCTAGCCAGTGTCTAGCCTGTGCCCAGCCAGTGTCTAGCCTGTGTCAAGCCTGTGCCTAGCCTGTGCCTAGCCTGTGTCTAGCCTGTGCTTATCCAGTGTCTAGCCTGTGTCTAGCCTGTACATAGCCATTGTCTAGCCTGTGCCTAGCCAGTGTCTAGCCTGTGCCTAGTCAGTGTCTAGCCTGTGCCCAGCCAGTGTCTAGCCTGTGTCTAGCCTGTGCTTAGCCAGTTTCTAGCCTGTGCCTAGCCAGTTTCTAGCCTGTGTCTAGCCTGTGCTTAGCCAGTGTCTAGTCTGTGCCAAGCCATTGTCTAGCTTGTGTCTAGCCTGTGCTTAGCTAGTGTCTTATCTGTGCCAAGCCAATGTCTAGCCTGTGCCAAGCCAGTGTCTAGCCTGTGCCTAGCCAGTTTCTAGCCTGTGTCTAGCCTGTGTCTAGCCTGTGTCTAGCCTGTGTCTAGCCTGTGTCTAGCCTGTGCCCAGTCAGTGTCTAGCCTGTGTCTAGCCTGTGTCTAGCCTGTGTCTAGCCTGTGTCTAGCCTGTGTATAGCCTGTACATAGCCTGTGTCTAGCCTTTGTCTAGCCTGTGTCTAGCCTTTGTCTAGCCTGTGTCTAGCCTGTGTCTATCCTGTGTCTAGCATGTGCCTAGCCTCTTCCTAGCCTGTACCTAGCCAGTGCGTAGCCTGTACCTAGCCAGTACCTAGCCTGTTCATAGCCATTGTCAAGCCTGTGCCTAGCCAGTGTCAAGCCTGTGCCTAGCCAGTGTCCAGCCTGTGCCTAGCCAGTGTCTAGCCTGTGCCCAGCCAGTGTCTAGCCTGTGTTAAGCCTGTGCCTAGCCTGTGCCTAGCCTGTGTCTAGCCTGTGCTTAGCCAGTGTCTAGTCTGTGCCAAGCCAGTGTCTAGCCTGTGTCTAGCCTGAGTCTAGCCTGTGTCTGGCCTGTGTCTAGCCTGTGTCTAGCCTGTGTCTAGCCTGTGTCGAGCTTGTGTCTGGCCAGTGTCTAGTCTGTGCCCAATCAGTGTCTAGCCTGTGTCTAGCCTGTGCCTAGCCTGTGTCTAGCCTGTGCCTTGCCTGAGACTGGCATGTGCATAGCGTGTGCCTAGCCAGTGTCTAGCCTGTGTCTAGCCTGTGCCTAGCCAGTTTCTAGCCTGTGTCTAGTCTGTGTCTAGCCTGTGTCTAACCTGTGTCTAGCCTGTGTCTAGCCTGTGTCTAGCCTGTGTCTAGCCTGTGCCTAGCCAGTTTCTAGCCTGTGTCTAGCCTGTGCTTAGCTAGTGTCTTGTCTGTGCCAAGCCAATGTCTAGCCTGTGCCAAGCCTGTGTCTAGCCTGTGTCTAGCCTGTTTCTAGCCAGTGTGTGGCCTGTGTCTAGCCAATGTCTAGCCTGTGTCTAGCTTGTTTCTAGCCTGTGTCTAGCCTGTGTCTAGCCTGTGTCTAGCCTGTACATAGCCATTGTCTAGCCTGTGCCTAGCCAGTGTCTAGCCTGTGCCTAGTCAGTGTCTAGCCTGTGCCCAGCCAGTGTCTAGCCTGTGTCTAGCCTGTGCCTAGCCAGTTTCTAGCCTGTGTCTAGCCTGTGCTTAGCCAGTGTCTAGTATGTGCCAAGCCAGTGTCTAGCCTGTGTCTAGCCTGTGTCTAGCCTGTTTCTAGCCTGTGTCTAGCCTGTGTCTAGCCTGTGCCTAGCCAGTTTCTAGCCTGTGCTTAGCCAGTGTCTAGCCTGTGTCTAGCCTGTGCCTAGCCTGTGTCTAGCCTGTGTCTAGCCTGTGTCTAGCCTGTGTCTAGCCTGTGTCTAGCCTGTGTCTAGCCTGTGTCTAGCCTGTGTCTAGCCTGTGTCTAGCCTGTGTCTAGCCTGTGTCTAGCCTGTGTCTAGCCTGTGTCTAGCCTGTGTCTAGCCTGTGTCTAGCCTGTGTCTAGCCTGTGTCTAGCCTGTGTCTAGCCTGTGTTTAGCCTGTGTCTAGCCTGTGTCTAGCCTGTGTAGCCTGTGTCTAGCCTGTGCCTAGCCAGTGTCTAGCCTGTGCCTTGCCTGTGACTGGCATGTGCATAGCCTGTGCCTAGCCAGTGTCTAGCCTGTGTCTAGCCTGTGCCTTGCCTGAGACTGGCATGTACATAGCCTGTGCCTAGCCAGTGTCTAGCCTGTGTCTAGCCTGTGCCTTGCCTAAGACTGGCATGTGCATAGCGGTTGCCTAGCCAGTGTCTAGCCTGTGTCTAGCCTGTGCCTTGCCTGAGACTGGCATGTGCATAGCGTGTGCCTAGCCAGTGTCTAGCCTGTGTCTAGCCTGTGCCTTGCCTGAGACTGGCATGTGCATAGCGTGTGCCTAGCCAGTGTCTAGCCAGTGCCTAGCCTGTGCCTAGCCTGTGCCTAGCCTGTGCCTAGCCTGTGTCTAGCCTGTGTCTAGCCTGTACCTTGGCTGTGACTGGCATGTGCATAGCCTGTGCCTAGCCAGTGTCTAGCCTTTGTCTAGCCTGTGCCTTGCCTGAGACTGGCATGTGCATAGCGTGTGCCTAGCCACTGTCTAGCCAGTGCCTAGCCTGTGCCTAGCCTGTGCCAAGCCTGTGTGTAGCCTGTGTCTAGCCTGTGCCTTGCCTGTGACTGGCATTTGCATAGCCTGTGCCTAGCCAGTGTCTAGCCTGTGTCTTGCCTGTGCCTTGCCTGAGAGTGGCATGTGCATAGCGTGTGCCTATCCAGTGTCTAACCAGTGCCTAGCCTGTACATAGCCATTGTCTAGCCTGTGCCTTGGCAGTGTCTAGCCTGTGCCTAGTCAGTGTCTAGCCTGTGCCCAGCCAGTGTCTAGCCTGTGTCTAGCCTGTGCCTAGCCGGTTTCTAGCCTGTATCTAGCCTGTGCTTAGCCAGTGTCTAGCCTGTGACTAGCTTGTGTCTAGCCTGTTTCTAGCCTGTGTCTAGCCTGTGTCTAGCCTGTGTCTAGCCTGTGTCTAGCCTGTGTCTAGCCTGTATCTAGCCTTTGTCTAGCCTGTGTCTAGCCACTACCTAGCCTGTACCTAGCCAGTGCCTAGCCTGTATATAGCCAGTGCCTATCCTGTACATAGCCATTGTCTAGCCTGTGCCTAGCCAGTGTCTAGCCTGTGCCTAGTCAGTGTCTAGCCTGTGCCCAGCCAGTGTCTAGCCTGTGTCTAGCCTGTGCCTAGCCAGTTTCTAGCCTGTGTCTAGCCTGTGCTTAGCCAGTGTCTAGCCTGTGACTAGCTTGTGTCTAGCCTGTTTCTAGCCTGTGTCTAGCCTGTGTCTAGCCTGTGTCTAGCCTGTGTCTAGCCTGTATCTAGCCTGTTTCTAGCCTGTGTCTAGCCTGTGTCTAGCCTGTGTCTAGCTTGTGTCTAGCTTGTGTCTAGCCTGTGTCTAGCCTGTGTCTAGCCTGTGTCTAGCCTGTGTCGAGCCTGTGTCTAGCCTGTGTCTAGCCTGTGTTTAGAATGTGTCTAGCCTGTGTCTAGCCTGTGTCTAGCATGTGTCTAGCCTGTGTCTAGCCTGTGTCTAGCCTGTGTCTAGCCTGTGTCTAGCCTGTGTCTAGCCTGTGTCTAGCCTGTGTCTAGCCTGTGTCTAGCCTGTGTCTAGCCTGTGTCTAGCCTGTGTCTAGCCTGTGTCTAGCCTGTGTCTAGCCTGTGTCTAGATTGTGTCTAGCCTGTGTCTAGCCTGTGTCTAGCCTGTGTCTAGCCTGTGTCTAGCCTGTGTTTAGAATGTGTCTAGCCTTTGTCTAGCCTGTGTCTAGCCTTTGTCTAGCCTGTGTCTAGCCTGTGTCTATCCTGTGTCTAGCATGTGCCTAGCCTCTTCCTAGCCTGTACCTAGCCAGTGCGTAGCCTGTACCTAGCCAGTACCTAGCCTGTTCATAGCCATTGTCAAGCCTGTGCCTAGCCAGTGTCAAGCCTGTGCCTAGCCAGTGTCTAGCCTGTGCCTAGCCAGTGTCTAGCCTGTGCCCAGCCAGTGTCTAGCCTGTGTTAAGCCTGTGCCTAGCCTGTGCCTAGCCTGTGCCTAGCCTGTGTCTAGCCTGTGCTTAGCCAGTGTCTAGTCTGTGCCAAGCCAGTGTCTAGCCTGTGTCTAGCCTGAGTCTAGCCTGTGTCTGGCCTGTGTCTAGCCTGTGTCTAGCCTGTGTCTAGCCTGTGTCGAGCTTGTGTCTGGCCAGTGTCTAGTCTGTGCCCAATCAGTGTCTAGCCTGTGTCTAGCCTGTGCCTAGCCTGTGTCTAGCCTGTGCCTTGCCTGTGACTGGCATGTGCCTAGCCAGTGTCTAGCCTGTGTCTAGCCTGTGCCTTGCCTGAGACTGGCATGTGCATAGCGTGTGTCTAGCCAGTGTCTAGCCTGTGTCTAGCCTGTGCCTAGCCAGTTTCTAGCCTGTGTCTAGTCTGTGTCTAGCCTGTGTCTAACCTGTGTCTAGCCTGTGTCTAGCCTGTGTCTAGCCTGTGTCTAGCCTGTGCCTAGCCAGTTTCTAGCCTGTGTCTAGCCTGTGCTTAGCTAGTGTCTTGTCTGTGCCAAGCCAATGTCTAGCCTGTGCCAAGCCAGTGTCTAGCCTGTGTCTAGCCTGTTTCTAGCCTGTGTCTGGCCTGTGTCTAGCCAATGTCTAGCCTGTGTCTAGCTTGTTTCTAGCCAGTGTCTAGCCAGTGCCCAGTCAGTGTCTAGCCTGTGTCTAGCCTGTACATAGCCATTGTCTAGCCTGTGCCTAGCCAGTGTCTAGCCTGTGCCTAGTCAGTGTCTAGCCTGTGCCCAGCCAGTGTCTAGCCTGTGTCTAGCCTGTGTCTAGCCTGTGCCTAGCCAGTTTCTAGCCTGTGTCTAGCCTGTGCTTAGCCAGTGTCTAGTATGTGCCAAGCCAGTGTCTAGCCTGTGTCTAGCCTGTGTCTAGCCTGTTTCTAGCCTGTGTCTAGCCTGTGTCTAGCCTAAGCCTAGCCAGTTTCTAGCCTGTGCTTAGCCAGTGTCTAGCTTGTGTCTAGCCTGTGCCTAGCCTGTGTCTAGCCTGTGTCTAGCCTGTGTCTAGCCTGTGTCTAGCATGTGCCTAGCCTCTTCCTAGCCTGTACCTAGCCAGTGCGTAGCCTGTACCTAGCCAGTACCTAGCCTGTTCATAGCCATTGTCAAGCCTGTGCCTAGCCAGTGTCTAGCCTGTGCCCAGCCAGTGTCTAGCCTGTGTCTAGCCTGTGCCTAGCCAGTTTCTAGCCTGTGTCTAGCCTGTGCTTAGCCAGTGTCTAGTATGTGCCAAGCCAGTGTCTAGCCTGTGTCTAGCCTGTGTCTAGCCTGTTTCTAGCCTGTGTCTAGCCTGTGTCTAGCCTGTGCCTAGCCAGTTTCTAGCCTGTGCTTAGCCAGTGTCTAGCCTGTGTCTAGCCTGTGCCTTGCCTGTGTCTAGCCTGTGTCTAGCCTGTGTCTACCCTGTGTCTAGCCTGTGTCTAGCCTGTGTCTAGCCTGTGTCTAGCCTGTGTCTAGCCTGTGTCTAGCCTGTGTCTAGCCTGTGTCTAGCCTGTGTCTAGCCTGTGTCTAGCCTGTGTCTAGCCTGTGTCTAGCCTGTGTCTAGCCTGTGTTTAGCCTGTGTCTAGCCTGTGTCTAGCCTGTGTAGCCTGTGTCTAGCCTGTGCCTAGCCAGTGTCTAGCCTGTGCCTTGCCTGTGACTGGCATGTGCATAGCCTGTGCCTAGCCAGTGTCTAGCCTGTGTCTAGCCTGTGCCTTGCCTGAGACTGGCATGTACATAGCCTGTGCCTAGCCAGTGTCTAGCCTGTGTCTAGCCTGTGCCTTGCCTAAGACTGGCATGTGCATAGCGGTTGCCTAGCCAGTGTCTAGCCTGTGTCTAGCCTGTGCCTTGCCTGAGACTGGCATGTGCATAGCGTGTGCCTAGCCAGTGTCTAGCCTGTGTCTACCCTGTGCCTTGCCTGAGACTGGCATGTGCATAGCGTGTGCCTAGCCAGTGTCTAGCCAGTGCCTAGCCTGTGCCTAGCCTGTGCCTAGCCTGTGCCTAGCCTGTGTCTAGCCTGTGTCTAGCCTGTACCTTGGCTGTGACTGGCATGTGCATAGCCTGTGCCTAGCCAGTGTCTAGCCTTTGTCTAGCCTGTGCCTTGCCTGAGACTGGCATGTGCATAG
This sequence comes from Zaprionus indianus, assembly GCA_018904595.1. Lineage (NCBI taxonomy): Eukaryota > Metazoa > Arthropoda > Insecta > Diptera > Drosophilidae > Zaprionus > Zaprionus indianus. The sequence goes on from JAEIHA010000944.1 coordinate 19,836, forward strand.
CGTGTGCCTAGCCACTGTCTAGCCAGTGCCTAGCCTGTGCCTAGCCTGTGCCAAGCCTGTGTGTAGCCTGTGTCTAGCCTGTGCCTTGCCTGTGACTGGCATTTGCATAGCCTGTGCCTAGCCAGTGTCTAGCCTGTGTCTTGCCTGTGCCTTGCCTGAGAGTGGCATGTGCATAGCGTGTGCCTATCCAGTGTCTAACCAGTGCCTAGCCTGTACATAGCCATTGTCTAGCCTGTGCCTTGCCAGTGTCTAGCCTGTGCCTAGTCAGTGTCTAGCCTGTGCCCAGCCAGTGTCTAGCCTGTGTCTAGCCTGTGCCTAGCCAGTTTCTAGCCTGTATCTAGCCTGTGCTTAGCCAGTGTCTAGCCTGTGACTAGCTTGTGTCTAGCCTGTTTCTAGCCTGTGTCTAGCCTGTGTCTAGCCTGTGTCTAGCCTGTGTCTAGCCTGTATCTAGCCTTTGTCTAGCCTGTGTCTAGCCACTACCTAGCCTGTACCTAGCCAGTGCCTAGCCTGTATATAGCCAGTGCCTATCCTGTACATAGCCATTGTCTAGCCTGTGCCTAGCCAGTGTCTAGCCTGTGCCTAGTCAGTGTCTAGCCTGTGCCCAGCCAGTGTCTAGCCTGTGTCTAGCCTGTGCCTAGCCAGTTTCTAGCCTGTATCTAGCCTGTGTCTAGCCAATGTCTAGCCTGTGTCTAGCTTGTTTCTAGCCAGTGTCTAGCCAGTGCCCAGTCAGTGTCTAGCCTGTGTCTAGCCTGTAAATAGCCATTGTCTAGCCTGTGCCTAGCCAGTGTCTAGCCTGTGCCTAGTCAGTGTCTAGCCTGTGCCCAGCCAGTGTCTAGCCTGTGTCTAGCCTGTGCCTAGCCAGTTTCTAGCCTGTGTCTAGCCTGTGCTTAGCCAGTGTCTAGTATGTGCCAAGCCAGTGTCTAGCCTGTGTCTAGCCTGTGTCTAGCCTGTTTCTAGCCTGTGTCTAGCCTGTGTCTAGCCTGTGCCTAGCCAGTTTCTAGCCTGTGCTTAGCCAGTGTCTAGCCTGTGTCTAGCCTGTGCCTAGCCTGTGTCTAGCCTGTGTCTAGCCTGTGTCTAGCCTGTGTCTAGCCTGTGTCTAGCCTGTGCCTAGCCAGTTTCTAGCCTGTGCTTAGCCAGTGTCTAGCCTGTGTCTAGCCTGTGCCTAGCCTGTGTCTAGCCTGTGTCTAGCCTGTGTCTAGCCTGTGTCTAGCCTGTGTCTAGCCTGTGTCTAGCCTGTGTCTAGCCTGTGTCTAGCCTGTGTCTAGCCTGTGTCTAGCCTGTGTCTAGCCTGTGTCTAGCCTGTGTCTAGCCTGTGTCTAGCCTGTGTCTAGCCTGTGTCTAGCCTGTGTCTAGCCTGTGTCTAGCCTGTGTCTAGCCTGTGTCTAGCCTGTGTTTAGCCTGTGTCTAGCCTGTGTCTAGCCTGTGTAGCCTGTGTCTAGCCAGTGTCTAGCCTGTGCCTTGCCTGTGACTGGCATGTGCATAGCCTGTGCCTAGCCAGTGTCTAGCCTGTGTCTAGCCTGTGCCTTGCCTGAGACTGGCATGTACATAGCCTGTGCCTAGCCAGTGTCTAACCTGTGTCTAGCCTGTGCCTTGCCTAAGACTGGCATGTGCATAGCGGTTGCCTAGCCAGTGTCTAGCCTGTGTCTAGCCTGTGCCTTGCCTGAGACTGGCATGTGCATAGCGTGTGCCTAGCCAGTGTCTAGCCTGTGTCTAGCCTGTGCCTTGCCTGAGACTGGCATGTGCATAGCGTGTGCCTAGCCAGTGTCTAGCCAGTGCCTAGCCTGTGCCTAGCCTGTGCCTAGCCTGTGCCTAGCCTGTGTCTAGCCTGTGTCTAGCCTGTACCTTGGCTGTGACTGGCATGTGCATAGCCTGTGCCTAGCCAGTGTCTAGCCTTTGTCTAGCCTGTGCCTTGCCTGAGACTGGCATGTGCATAGCGTGTGCCTAGCCACTGTCTAGCCAGTGCCTAGCCTGTGCCTAGCCTGTGCCAAGCCTGTGTGTAGCCTGTGTCTAGCCTGTGCCTTGCCTGTGACTGGCATTTGCATAGCCTGTGCCTAGCCAGTGTCTAGCCTGTGCCTTGCCAGTGTCTAGCCTGTGCCTAGTCAGTGTCTAGCCTGTGCCCAGCCAGTGTCTAGCCTGTGTCTAGCCTGTGCCTAGCCAGTTTCTAGCCTGTATCTAGCCTGTGCTTAGCCAGTGTCTAGCCTGTGACTAGCTTGTGTCTAGCCTGTTTCTAGCCTGTGTCTAGCCTGTGTCTAGCCTGTGTCTAGCCTGTGTCTAGCCTGTATCTAGCCTTTGTCTAGCCTGTGTCTAGCCACTACCTAGCCTGTACCTAGCCAGTGCCTAGCCTGTATATAGCCAGTGCCTATCCTGTACATAGCCATTGTCTAGCCTGTGCCTAGCCAGTGTCTAGCCTGTGCCTAGTCAGTGTCTAGCCTGTGCCCAGCCAGTGTCTAGCCTGTGTCTAGCCTGTGCCTAGCCAGTTTCTAGCCTGTATCTAGCCTGTGTCTAGCCAATGTCTAGCCTGTGTCTAGCTTGTTTCTAGCCAGTGTCTAGCCAGTGCCCAGTCAGTGTCTAGCCTGTGTCTAGCCTGTAAATAGCCATTGTCTAGCCTGTGCCTAGCCAGTGTCTAGCCTGTGCCTAGTCAGTGTCTAGCCTGTGCCCAGCCAGTGTCTAGCCTGTGTCTAGCCTGTGCCTAGCCAGTTTCTAGCCTGTGTCTAGCCTGTGCTTAGCCAGTGTCTAGTATGTGCCAAGCCAGTGTCTAGCCTGTGTCTAGCCTGTGTCTAGCCTGTTTCTAGCCTGTGTCTAGCCTGTGTCTAGCCTGTGCCTAGCCAGTTTCTAGCCTGTGCTTAGCCAGTGTCTAGCCTGTGTCTAGCCTGTGCCTAGCCTGTGTCTAGCCTGTGTCTAGCCTGTGTCTAGCCTGTGTCTAGCCTGTGTCTAGCCTGTGCCTAGCCAGTTTCTAGCCTGTGCTTAGCCAGTGTCTAGCCTGTGTCTAGCCTGTGCCTAGCCTGTGTCTAGCCTGTGTCTAGCCTGTGTCTAGCCTGTGTCTAGCCTGTGTCTAGCCTGTGTCTAGCCTGTGTCTAGCCTGTGTCTAGCCTGTGTCTAGCCTGTGTCTAGCCTGTGTCTAGCCTGTGTCTAGCCTGTGTCTAGCCTGTGTCTAGCCTGTGTCTAGCCTGTGTCTAGCCTGTGTCTAGCCTGTGTCTAGCCTGTGTTTAGCCTGTGTCTAGCCTGTGTCTAGCCTGTGTAGCCTGTGTCTAGCCAGTGTCTAGCCTGTGCCTTGCCTGTGACTGGCATGTGCATAGCCTGTGCCTAGCCAGTGTCTAGCCTGTGTCTAGCCTGTGCCTTGCCTGAGACTGGCATGTACATAGCCTGTGCCTAGCCAGTGTCTAACCTGTGTCTAGCCTGTGCCTTGCCTAAGACTGGCATGTGCATAGCGGTTGCCTAGCCAGTGTCTAGCCTGTGTCTAGCCTGTGCCTTGCCTGAGACTGGCATGTGCATAGCGTGTGCCTAGCCAGTGTCTAGCCTGTGTCTAGCCTGTGCCTTGCCTGAGACTGGCATGTGCATAGCGTGTGCCTAGCCAGTGTCTAGCCAGTGCCTAGCCTGTGCCTAGCCTGTGCCTAGCCTGTGCCTAGCCTGTGTCTAGCCTGTGTCTAGCCTGTACCTTGGCTGTGACTGGCATGTGCATAGCCTGTGCCTAGCCAGTGTCTAGCCTTTGTCTAGCCTGTGCCTTGCCTGAGACTGGCATGTGCATAGCGTGTGCCTAGCCACTGTCTAGCCAGTGCCTAGCCTGTGCCTAGCCTGTGCCAAGCCTGTGTGTAGCCTGTGTCTAGCCTGTGCCTTGCCTGTGACTGGCATTTGCATAGCCTGTGCCTAGCCAGTGTCTAGCCTGTGCCTTGCCAGTGTCTAGCCTGTGCCTAGTCAGTGTCTAGCCTGTGCCCAGCCAGTGTCTAGCCTGTGCCTTGCCAGTGTCTAGCCTGTGCCTAGTCAGTGTCTAGCCTGTGCCCAGCCAGTGTCTAGCCTGTGTCTAGCCTGTGCCTAGCCAGTTTCTAGCCTGTATCTAGCCTGTGCTTAGCCAGTGTCTAGCCTGTGACTAGCTTGTGTCTAGCCTGTTTCTAGCCTGTGTCTAGCCTGTGTCTAGCCTGTGTCTAGCCTGTGTCTAGCCTGTGTCTAGCCTGTATCTAGCCTTTGTCTAGCCTGTGTCTAGCCACTACCTAGCCTGTACCTAGCCAGTGCCTAGCCTGTATATAGCCAGTGCCTATCCTGTACATAGCCATTGTCTAGCCTGTGCCTAGCCAGTGTCTAGCCTGTGCCTAGTCAGTGTCTAGCCTGTGCCCAGCCAGTGTCTAGCCTGTGTCTAGCCTGTGCCTAGCCAGTTTCTAGCCTGTGTCTAGCCTGTGCTTAGCCAGTGTCTAGCCTGTGACTAGCTTGTGTCTAGCCTGTTTCTAGCCTGTGTCTAGCCTGTGTCTAGCCTGTGTCTAGCCTGTGTCTAGCCTGTGTCTAGCCTGTGTCTAGCCTGTGTCTAGCCTGTGTCTAGCCTGTATCTAGCCTGTTTCTAGCCTGTGTCTAGCCTGTGTCTAGCCTGTGTCTAGCTTGTGTCTAGCTTGTGTCTAGCCTGTGTCTAGCCTGTGTCTAGCCTGTGTCGAGCCTGTGTCTAGCCTGTGTCTAGCCTGTGTTTAGAATGTGTCTAGCCTGTGTCTAGCCTGTGTCTAGCCTGTGTCTAGCCTGTGTCTAGCCTGTGTCTAGCCTGTGTCTAGCCTGTGTCTAGCCTGTGTCTTGCCTGTGTCTAGCCTGTGTCTAGCCTGTGTCTAGCCTGTGTCTAGCCTGTGTCTAGCCTGTGTCTAGATTGTGTCTAGCCTGTGTCTAGCCTGTGTCTAGCCTGTGTCTAGCCTTTGTCTAGCCTTTGTCTAGCCTGTGTCTACCCTGTATCTAGCCTGTACTTAGCAAGTACCTAGCCTGTACCTAGCCTGTACCTAGCCTGTGGCTAGCCTGTACATAGCCATTGTCAAGCCTGTGCCTAGCCAGTGTCTAGCCTGTGCCTAGCCAGTGTCTAGCCTGTGCCTAGCCAGTGTCTAGCCTGTGCCCAGCCAGTGTCTAGCCTGTGCTAATCCTGTGCCTAGCATGTGCCTAGCCTGTGCCTAGCCTGTGTCTAGCCTGTGCTTAGCCAGTGTCTAGTCTGTGCCAAGCCAGTGTCTAGCCTGTGTCTAGCCTGAGTCTAGCCTGTGTCTAGCCTGTTTCTAGCCTGTGTCTGGCCTGTGTCTAGCCTGTGTCTAGCCTGTGTCTAGCTTATATCTAGCCAGTGTCTAGCCTGTGCCCAGTCAGTGTCTAGCCTGTGTCTAGCCTGTGTCTAGCCTGTGTCTAGCCTGTGCCTAGCCTGTGTCTAGCCTGTGCCTAGCCAGTTGCTAGCCTGTGTCTAGCCTGTGTCTAGCCTGTGTGTAGCCTGTGTCTGTCAGCTTGTGTCTAGCCTGTGTCTAGCCTGTGTCTAGCCTGTGTCTAGCTTGTGTCTAGCCTGTGTCGAGCCTGTGTCTAGCCTGTGTCTAGCCTGTGTCTAGCCTGTGTCTAGATTGTCTAGCTGTGTCTAGCCTGTGTCTAGCCTGTGTCTAGCCTGTGTCTAGCCTGTGTCTAGCCTGTGTCTAGCATGTGCCTAGCCTGTGCCTAGCCTGCTAGCCTGTACCTAGCCAGTGCCTAGCCTGTACCTAGCCAGTACCTAGCCTGTGCCTAGCCTCTGCCTAGCCTGTACCTAGCCAGTGCCTAGCCTGTTCCTAGCCAGTACCTAGCCTGTACCTAGCCAGTTCCTAGCCTGTACATAGCCATTTCCTATCCTGTACATAGCCATTGTCTAGCCTGTGCCTAGCCAGTGTCTAGCCTGTGACTAGCTTGTGTCTAGCCAGTTTCTAGCCTGTGTCTAGCCTGTGTCTATCCTGTGTCTAGCCTGTGTCTAGCCTGTGTCTAGCCTGTGTCTAGATTGTGTCTAGCCTGTGTCTAGCCTGTGTCTAGCCTTTGTCTAGCCTGTGTCTAGCCTGTGTCTAGCATGTGCCTAGCCTCTGCCTAGCCTGTACCTAGCCAGTGCCTAGCCTGTACCTAGCCAGTACCTAGCCTGTGCCTAGCTTCTGCCTAGCCTGTACCTTGCCAGTGCCTAGCCTGTTCCTAGCCAGTACCTAGCCTGTGCCTAGCTTGTGCCTAGCCTGTGTGTAGCCTGTGTCTAGCCTGTGTCTAGCCTGTGTCTTGCCTGTGCCTTGCCTGAGAGTGGCATGTGCATAGCCTGTGCCTAGCCAGTGTCTAGCCTGTGTCCTGCCTGTGCCTTGCCTGAGAGTGGCATGTGCATAGCGTGTGCCTAGCCAGTGTCTAGCCAGTGCCTAGCCTGTACATAGCCATTGTCTAGCCTGTGCCTAGCCAGTGTCTAGCCTGTGCCTAGTCAGTGTCTAGCCTGTGCCCAGCCAGTGTCTAGCCAGTGCCTAGCCTGTACATAGCCATTGTCTAGCCTGTGCCTAGCCAGTACCTAGCCTGTACCTAGCCAGTGCCTAGCCTGAACATAGCCAGTGCCTATCCTGTACATAGCCATTGTCTAGCCTGTGCCTAGCCAGTGTCTAGCCTGTGCCTAGTCAGTGTCTAGCCTGTGCCCAGCCAGTGTCTAGCCTGTGTCTAGCCTGTGCCTAGCCAGTTTCTAGCCTGTGTCTAGCCTGTGCTTAGCCAGTGTCTAGCCCGTGACTAGCTTGTGTCTAGCCTGTTTCTAGCCTGTGTCTAGCCTGTGTCTAGCCTGTGTCTAGCCTGTGTCTAGCCTGTATCTATCCTGTTTCTATTCTGTGTCTAGCCTGTGTCTAGCCTGTGTCTAGCCTGTGTCTAGCTTGTGTCTAGCCTGTGTCTAGCCTGTGTCTAGCCTGTGTCTAGCCTGTGTCGAGCCTGTGTCTAGCCTGTGTTTAGAATGTGTCTAGCCTGTGTCTAGCCTGTGTCTAGCCTGTGTCTAGCCTGTGTCTAGCCTGTGTCTAGCCTGTGTCTAGATTGTGTCTAGCCTGTGTCTACCCTGTATCTAGCATGTGCCTAGCCTCTTCCTAGCCTGTACCTAGCCAGTGCCTAGCCTGTACCTAGCCAGTACCTAGTCTGTACCTAGCCAGTGCCTAGCCTGTACATAGCCATTGTCAAGCCTGTGCCTAGCCAGTGTCTAGCCTGTGCCCAGCCAGTGTCTAGCCTGTGCCTAGCCAGTGTCTAGCCTGTGCCTAGCCAGTGTCTAGCCTGTGCTAATCCTGTGCCTAGCCTGTGCCTAGCCTGTGTCTAGCCTGTGCTTAGCCAGTGTCTAGCCTGTGCCAAGCCAGTGTCTAGCCTGTGTCTAGCCTGAGTCTAGCCTGTGTCTAGCCTGTTTCTAGCCTGTGTCTGGCCTGTGTCTAGCCTGTGTCTAGCCTGTGTCTAGCTTGTATCTAGCCAGTGTCTAGCCTGTGCCCAGTCAGTGTCTACCCTGTGTCTAACCTGTGTCTAGCCTGTGTCTAGCCTGTGCCTAGCCTGTGCCTAGCCTGTGTCTAGCCTGTGTCTAGCCTGTGCCTAGCCAGTTGCTAGCCTGTGTCTAGCCTGTGTCTAGCCTGTTTCTAGCCTGTGTCTAGCCTGTGTCTAGCCTGTGTCTAGCCTGTGTCTAGATTGTGTCTAGCCTGTGTCTAGCCTGTGTCTAGCCTTTGTCTAGCCTTTGTCTAGCCTGTGTCTACCCTGTATCTAGCCTGTACTTAGCAAGTACCTAGCCCGTACCTAGCCTGTACATAGCCATTGTCAAGCCTGTGCCTAGCCAGTGTCTAGCCTGTGCCTAGCCAGTGTCTAGCCTGTGCCCAGCCAGTGTCTAGCCTGTGCTAATCCTGTGCCTAGCATGTGCCTAGCCTGTGCCTAGCCTGTGTCTAGCCTGTGCTTAGCCAGTGTCTAGTCTGTGCCAAGCCAGTGTCTAGCCTGTGTCTAGCCTGAGTCTAGCCTGTGTCTAGCCTGTTTCTAGCCTGTGTCTGGCCTGTGTCTAGCCTGTGTCTAGCCTGTGTCTAGCTTATATCTAGCCAGTGTCTAGCCTGTGCCCAGTCAGTGTCTAGCCTGTGTCTAGCCTGTGTCTAGCCTGTGTCTAGCCTGTGCCTAGCCTGTGTCTAGCCTGTGCCTAGCCAGTTGCTAGCCTGTGTCTAGCCTGTGTCTAGCCTGTGTGTAGCCTGTGTCTAGCTTGTGTCTAGCCTGTGTCTAGCCTGTGTCTAGCTTGTGTCTAGCCTGTGTCGAGCCTGTGTCTAGCCTGTGTCTAGCCTGTGTTTAGATTGTGTCTAGCCTGTGTCTAGCCTGTGTCTAGCCTTTGTCTAGCCTGTGTCTAGCCTGTGTCTAGCATGTGCCTAGCCTCTGCCTAGCCTGTACCTAGCCAGTGCCTAGCCTGTACTTAGCCAGTACCTAGCCTGTGCCTAGCCTCTGCCTAGCCTGTACCTAGCCAGTGCCTAGCCTGTTCCTAGCCAGTACCTAGCCTGTACCTAGCCAGTGCCTAGCCTGTACATAGCCATTTCCTATCCTGTACATAGCCATTGTCTAGCCTGTGCCTAGCCAGTGTCTAGCCTGTGACTAGCTTGTGTCTAGCCAGTTTCTAGCCTGTGTCTAGCCTGTGTCTAGCCTGTGTCTAGCCTGTGTCTAGCCTGTGTCTAGCCTGTGTCTAGCCTGTGTCTAGATTGTGTCTAGCCTGTGTCTAGCCTGTGTCTAGCCTTTGTCTAGCCTGTGTCTAGCCTGTGTCTAGCATGTGCCTAGCCTCTGCCTAGCCTGTACCTAGCCAGTGCCTAGCCTGTACTTAGCCAGTACCTAGTCTGTGCCTAGTCTGTGCCTAGCTTCTGCCTAGCCTGTACCTAGCCAGTGCCTAGCCTGTTCCTAGCCAGTACCTAGCCTGTGCCTAGCTTGTGCCTAGCCTGTGTGTAGCCTGTGTCTAGCCTGTGTCTAGCCTGTGTCTTGCCTGTGCCTTGCCTGAGAGTGGCATGTGCATAGCCTGTGCCTAGCCAGTGTCTAGCCTGTGTCTTGCCTGTGCCTTGCCTGAGAGTGGCATGTGCATAGCGTGTGCCTAGCCAGTGTCTAGCCAGTGCCTAGCCTGTACATTGCCATTGTCTAGCCTGTGCCTAGCCAGTGTCTAGCCTGTGCCTAGTCAGTGTCTAGCCTGTGCCCAGCCAGTGTCTAGCCTGTGCAGAGCCAGTTTCTAGCCTGTGTCTAGCCTGTGCTTAGCCAGTGTCTAGCCTGTGACTAGCTTGTGTCTAGCCTGTTTCTAGCCTGTGTCTAGCCTGTGTCTAGCCTGTGTCTAGCCTGTGTCTAGCCTGTGTCTAGCCTGTATCTAGCCCTTGTCTAGCCTGTGTCTAGCCAGTACCTAGCCTGTACCTAGCCAGTGCCTAGCCTGTACATAGCCAGTGCCTATCCTGTACATAGCCATTGTCTAGCCTGTGCCTAGCCAGTGTCTAGCCTGTGCCTAGTCAGTGTCTAGCCTGTGCCCAGCCAGTGTCTAGCCTGTGTCTAGCCTGTGCCTAGCCAGTTTCTAGCCTGTGTCTAGCATGTGCTTAGCCTGTGTCTAGCCTGTGACTAGCTTGTGTCTAGCCTGTTTCTAGCCTGTGTCTAGCCTGTGTCTAGCCTGTGTCTAGCCTGTATCTATCCTGTTTCTATTCTGTGTCGAACCTGTGTCTAGCCTGTGTCTAGCCTGTGTCTAGCCTGTGTCTAGCCTGTGTCGAGCCTGTGTCTAGCCTGTGTTTAGAATGTGTCTAGCCTGTGTCTAGCCTGTGTCTAGCCTGTGTCTAGCCTGTGTCTAGCCTGTGTCTAGCCTGTGTCTAGCCTGTGTCTAGCCTGTGTCTAGCCTGTGTCTGTTAGATTGTGTCTAGCCTGTGTCTAGCCTGTGTCTAGCCTTTGCCTAGCCTTTGTCTAGCCTGTGTCTACCCTGTATCTAGCATGTGCCTAGCCTCTTCCTAGCCTGTACCTAGCCAGTGCCTAGCCTGTACCTAGCCAGTACCTAGTCTGTACCTAGCCAGTGCCTAGCCTGTACATAGCCATTGTCAAGCCTGTGCCTAGCCAGTGTCTAGCCTGTGCCTAGCCAGTGTCTAGCCTGTGCCTAGCCAGTGTCTAGCTTCTAGCCTGTGTCTAGCCTGTGCTAATCCTAGCCTAGCCTGTGCCTAGCCTGTGCCTAGCCTGTGTCTAGCCTGTGCTTAGCCAGTGTCTAGCCTGTGCCAAGCCAGTGTCTAGCCTGTGTCTAGCCTGAGTCTAGCCTGTGTCTAGCCTGTTTCTAGCCTGTGTCTGGCCTGTGTCTAGCCTGTGTCTAGCCTCTGTCTAGCTTGTATCTAGCCAGTGTCTAGCCTGTGCCCAGTCAGTGTCTACCCTGTGTCTAACCTGTGTCTAGCCTGTGTCTAGCCTGTGCCTAGCCTGTGTCTAGCCTGTGCCTAGCCAGTTGCTAGCCTGTGTCTAGCCTGTGTCTAGCCTGTGTCTAGCCTGTGTCTAGCCTGTGTCTAGCCTTTGTCTAGCCTGTGTCTAGCCTGTGTCTAGCATGTGCCTAGCCTCTGCCTAGCCTGTACCTAGCCAGTGCCTAGCCTGTACCTAGCCAGTACCTAGCCTGTACCTAGCCAGTGCCTAGCCTGTACATAGCCAGTGCCTATCCTGTACATAGCCATTGTCTATCCTGTGCCTAGCCAGTGTCTAGCCTGTGCCTAGTCAGTGTCTAGCCTGTGCCCAGCCAGTGTCTAGCCTGTGTCTAGCCTGTGCCTAGCCTGTTTCTAGCCTGTGCCCAGCCAGTGTCTAGCCTGTGTCTAGCCTGTGCCTAGCCAGTTTCTAGCCTGTGTCTAGCCTGTGCTCAGCCAGTGTCTAGTCTGTGCCAAGCCAGTGTCTAGCCTGTGTCTAGCCTGTGTCTAGCTTGTGTCTAGCCTGTTTCTAGCCTATGTTTAGCCTGTGTCTAGCCTGTGTCTAGCCTGTGCCTTGCCTGAGACAGGCATGTGCATAGCGTGTGCCTAGCCAGTGCCTAGCCAGTGCCTAGCCTGTGCCTAGCCAGTGTCTAGCCTTTGTCTAGCCTGTGCCTTGCCTGAGACTGGCATGTGCATAGCGTGTGCCTAGCCAGTGTCTAGCCAGTGCCTAGCCTGTGCCTAGCGTGTTTCTAGCCTGTGTCTAGCCTGTGTCTAGCCTGTGTCTAGCCTGTGTCTAGCCTGTGCCCAGCCAGTGTCTAGCCTGTGTCTAGCCTGTGCCTAGCCAGTTTCTAGCCTGTGTCTAGCCTGTGCTTAGCCAGTGTCTAGTCTGTGCCAAGCCAGTGTCTAGCCTGTGCCTAGCCAGTGTATAGCCTGTGCCTAGCCAGTGTCTAGCCTGTGCCCAGCTAGTCTCTAGCCTCTGTCTAGCCTGTGTCTAGCCTGTTCTAGCCTGTAGCCTAGCCTGTGTTCTAGCCTGTGTCTAGCCTGTGCCTAGCCAGTGTCTAGTCTGACCCAAGCCAGTGTCTAGCCTGTGCCTTGCCTTGCCAGTGTCTAGCCTGTGTCTAGCCTGTGTCTAGCCTGTGCTTTGCCTGTGCTTTGCCTGTTCAGTGTCTAGCAGCCTGAGCCTGTGCCTAGCCAGTGTCTAGCCTGTGTCTAGCCTGTAGCCTCTGCCTGAGAGTGGCATGTGCATAGCGTGTGCCTAGCCAGTGTCTAGCCAGTGCCTAGCCTGTGCCTTGCCTGTGACTGGCATGTGCATAGCCTGTGCCTAGCCATTGTCTAGCCTGTTCTAGCCTGTGTTGCCGGTGTCTAGCCGTGTCTAGCCTAGCTTGCCTGAGCCTGTGCATAGCCAGCCTAGCCTGTGCCTAGCCTGTGTCTAGCCAGTGTCTAGCCTGTGTCTAGCCTGTGTCTAGCCTGTGTGTTTAGCCTGTGCCTAGCCTGTGTCTAGCCTGTGTCTAGCCTGTGTCTAGCTTGTGTCTAGCCTGTGTCTAGCCTGTGTCTAGCCGGTGTCTAGCCTGTGTCAGCCCATGTGCCTAGCCTGTGCCTTCTAGCCTGCTAGCCTGTGCCCAGCCTCTAGCCTGTGTCTAGCCTGTGCCTAGCCAGTGTCTAGCCTGTGTCTAGCCTGTGCCTAGCCTGTGCTTAGCCTGTGTCTAGCCTGTGTCTAGCCTGTGTCAGCCTAGCCTGTGCCTAGCCTGTGTCTAGCCTGTGTCTAGCCTGTGTCTAGCCTGTGTCTAGCCTGTGCCTAGCCTGTGTCTAGCCTGTGCCCAGTGTCTAGCCTGTGTCTAGCCTGTGCCTAGCCAGTGTCTAGCCTGTGTCTAGCCTGTGCCTTGCCTGTGTCTAGCATGTCTAGCCTGTGCCTAGCCAGTGTCTAGCCTGTGTCTAGCCAGTGTCTAGCCTGGGCCAGGCATGTGCCTAGCCTTTGCCTAGCCAGTGTCTAGCCTGTGTCTAGCCTGTGCCAGCACCTGTTGCCTGTAGCCAGTGTCTAGCCTGTGCCTAGCCAGTGTCTAGCCTGTGCCTAGCCTGTGTCTAGCCTGTGCCTAGCCAGTGTCTAGCCTGTGTCTAGCCTGTGCCTAGCCTTTTCTAGCCTGTGTCTAGCCTGTGTCTAGCCTGTGTCTAGCCTGTGTCTAGCCTGTGTCTAGCCTGTGTCACAGCCTGTGTCTAGCCTGTGTCTAGCCTGTGTCTAGCCTGTGTCTAGCCTGTGTCTGGCCTGTGTCTAGCCTGTGTCTAGCCTGTGTCTAGCCTGTGCCTAGCCTGTTTCTAGCCTGTGTCTAGCCTGTGCCATAGCCTGTGTCTAGCCACCTAGCCAGTGCCTAGCCTGTGTCTAGCCATTGTCTAGCCTGTGTCTAGCCTGTGCCTAGCCTGTACATAGCCATGTCATAGCCTGTGCCTAGCCAGTGTCTAGCCTGTGCCTAGCCTGTGTCTAGCCTGTGTCTAGCCTGTGTCTAGCCTGTGTCTAGCCTGTGTCTGTCTTAGCCCGTGTCTAGCCTGTGTCTAGCCTGTGTCTAGCCTGTGTCTAGCCTGTGCCAGCCTGTGTCTAGCCTGTGTCTAGCCTGTGTTTAGCCTGTGCCTGCCTGGCCTGTCGTGCCTGTGCCTAGCCTGTGTCTAGCCTGTGTCTAGCCTGTGTCTAGCCTGTGCCTAGCCAGTGTCTGGCCTGTGCCTAGCCAGTGTCTAGCCTGTGCCTAGCCAGTGCCTAGCCTGTGCCTAGCCAGTGTCTAGCCTGTGCCTAGCCAGTGTCTAGCCTGTCTAGCCTGTGCCTAGCCTGTGCCTAGCCTGTGTCTGTAGCCTGTGCCTAGCCAGTGTCTAGCCTGTGCCTAGCCAGTGTCTAGCCTGTGTCTAGCCTGTGTCTGGCCTGTGTCTAGCCTGTGTCTAGCCTGTGTCTAGCCTGTGCTCCCAGCCTGTGTCTAGCCTGTGTGTCTGGCTGTTCAGCCTGTGTCTAGCCTGTTTAGCCTGTGTCTAGCCTGTGCCTGGCCAGTGTCTAGCCTGTGCCTAGCCTGTGTCTAGCCTGTGCCTGGCCAGTGCCTGGCCTGTGTCTAGCCTGTGCTGCCTGTGTCTAGCCAGTGTCTAGCCTGTGCCTAGCCTGTGTCTAGCCTGTGTCTAGCCTGTGTAGCTAGTGTCTGTGTCTGTGCCAGTGTGTCTAGCCTGTGCCTGGCCTGTGTCTAGCCTGTGTGCCTGTCTAGCCTGTGTCTAGCCTGTGTCTGTGCTAGCCTGTGTCTAGCCTGTGTCACAGCCTGTGTCTAGCCTGTGTCTAGCCTGTGTCTAGCCTGTGTCACAGCCTGTGTCTAGCCTTGTGTGTGTCTAGCCTGTGTCTAGCCTGTGTCTAGCCTGTGTCTAGCCTGTGTGCCTGTGTGCCTGTGCTTAGCCTGTGTCTAGCCTGTGCCTAGCCTGTGCCTGGCCTGTGCCTAGCCTGTGCCTAGCCAGTGTCTAGCCTGTGCCTAGCCTGTGCCTAGCCTGTGACTGGCATCCTGGCATGTGCCTAGCCTGTGTCTAGCCTGTGTCTAGCCAGTGTCTAGCCTGTGCCTAGCCTGTGTGCATAGCGTTGCCTAGCCTGTGTCTAGCCTGTGTCTAGCCTGTGCCTAGCCTGAGACTGGCCTGTGCATAGCCTGTGTCTAGCCATTGTCTAGCCTGTGCCTAGCCTGTGCCTTTAGCCTGTGCCTAGCCTGTGTCTAGCCTGTGTCTAGCCTGTGTCTAGCCTGTGTCTAGCCTGTGCCTAGCCTGTGTCTGGCTGCCTAGCCTGTGCCTAGCCAGTGTCTAGCCTGTGTCTAGCCTGTGCCTAGCCTGTGCCTGCTGGTGTCTAGCATGTGTCTAGCCGTGTGCCTAGCCAGTGTCTAGCCGGTGTCTAGCCTGTGTCTAGCTTGTGTCACAGCCTGTGTCTAGCCTGTGTCTAGCCTGCCTATGGCTGTGCCTAGCCTGTGCCTAGCCAGTGTCTGGCCTGTGTCTAGCCTGTGCCTAGCCTGTGTCTAGCCTGTGCCTAGCCTGTGTCTAGCCTGTGTCTAGCCTGTGCCTAGCCAGTGTCTAGCCTGTGTCTAGCCTGTGCCTAGCCTGTGTCTAGCCTGTGCCTAGCGTGTGTCTAGCCTGTGTCTAGCCAGTGTCTAGCCTGTGCCTAGCCTGTGCCTAGCCTGTGTCAGCCATGTGTCTAGCCTGTGCCCCTTGGCTGTGACTGGCATGTGCTAGCCTGTGCCTAGCCTGTGCCCTGCCAGTGTCTAGCCTGTGTCTAGCCTGTGTCTAGCCTGTGGCCTTGTGCCTGTGTCACAGCCTGTGTCTAGCCTGTGTCTAGCCTGTGTCTAGCCTGTGTCTAGCCAGTGCCTAGCACTAGTGTGTCTAGCCTGTGTCTAGCCATGCCTACCATGTGCCTAGCCTGTGCCTAGCCAGTGTCTAGCCTGTGCCTAGTCAGTGTCTAGCCTGTGCCTAGCCTGTGTCTAGCCTGTGTCTAGCCTGTGCCTAGCCAGTGTCTAGCCTGTGCCTAGCCTGTGTCCTGCTCTGCCTGTGCCTGCCTTCTAGCCTGTGTCTAGCCGTGTGCTTTAGCCAGTGTCTAGTCTGTGCCAAGCCAGTGTCTAGCCTGTGTCTAGCCTGTGTCTAGCCTGTTGTCTAGCCTGTCATTGTCTAGCCTGTGTCTAGCCTGTGTCTAGCCTGTGCCTAGCCTTCCTAGCCTGTACCTAGCCAGTGCCTAGCCTGTACCTAGCCAGTACCTAGCCTGTACCTAGCCAGTGCCTAGCCTGAACATAGCCATTGTCTAGCCTGTACATAGCCATTGTCAAGCCTGTGCCTAGCCAGTGTCTAGCCTGTGCCTAGCCAGTGTCTAGCCTGTGCCCAGCCAGTGTCTAGCCTGTGTCTAGCCTGTGCCTAGCCTGTGTCTAGCCTAGCCTGTGTCTAGCCTGTGCTTATCCAGTGTCTAGTTGTCTAGCCTGTACATAGCCATTGTCTAGCCTGTGCCTAGCCAGTGTCTAGCCTGTGCCTAGTCAGTGTCTAGCCTGTGCCCAGCCAGTGTCTAGCCTGTGTCTAGCCTGTGCCTAGCCAGTTTCTAGCCTGTGTCTAGCCTGTGCTTAGCCAGTGTCTAGTCTGTGCCAAGCCAGTGTCTAGCTTGTGTCTAGCCTGTGCTTAGCTAGTGTCTTGTCTGTGCCAAGCCAATGTCTAGCCTGTGCCAAGCCAGTGTCTAGCCTGTGCCTAGCCAGTTTCTAGCCTGTGTCTAGCCTGTGTCTAGCCTGTGTGCCAGTCTAGCCTGTGTCTAGCCTGTGTCTAGCCTGTGTCTAGCCTGTGTCTAGCCTGTGTCTAGCCTGTGTCTAGCCTGTGTGTAGCCTGTGTCTAGCCTGTGTCTAGCCTGTGTCTAGCCTGTGTCTAGCCTGTGTCTAGCCTGTGTCTAGCCTGTGTCTAGCCTGTGCCTAGCCTGTGTCTAGCCTGTGTCTAGCCTGTGCCTTGCCTGTGACTGGCATGTGCATAGCCTGTGCCTAGCCAGTGTCTGGCCTGTGTCTAGCCTGTGCCTTGCCTGAGACTGGCATGTGCATAGCCTGTGCCTAGCCAGTGTCTAGCCTGTGTCTAGCCTGTGCCTTGCCTGAGACTGGCATGTGCATAGCGTGTGCCTAGCCAGTGTCTGGCCTGTGTCTAGCCTGTGCCTTGCCTGAGACTGGCATGTGCATAGCCTGTGCCTAGCCAGTGTCTAGCCTGTGCCTAGCCGTGTCTAGCCTGTGCCTAGCCTGTGTCTAGCCTGTGTCTAGCCTGTGCCTTGCCTGTGACTGGCATGTGCATAGCCTGTGCCTAGCCAGTGTCTAGCCTGTGTCTTGCCTGTGCCTTGCCTGAACTGGCATGTGATGGCCAGTGTCCAGCCAGGGCTAGCCAGTGCCTAGCCTGTGTCTAGCCTGTGTCTAGCCTGTGCCTAGCCTGTGTCTAGCCTGTGTCTAGCCTGTGCCTTGCCTGAGACTGGCATGTGCATAGCGTGTGCCTAGCCAGTGTCTAGCCCTGTGCCTTGCCTGAGACGCAGCATGTGCATAGCGTGTGCCTAGCCAGTGTCTAGTCAGTGCCTAGCATGCGCCTAGCCTGTGTCTAGCCTCTGTCTAGCCTGTGACTGGCTTGCCTGTGCCTGCTTGGCTGTGACTGGCACCTGTGCATTGCCTGTGCCTAGTCTAGCCTGTGTCTAGCCTGTGCCTAGCTCTGTGTCTAGCCTGTGTCTAGCCTGTGCCTAGCCTGTGTCTAGGCCTGTGCCTAGCCTGTGCCTAGCCTGTGTCTAGCCTGTGTCTAGCCTGTGTCTAGCCTGTGTCTAGCCTGTGTCTAGCCTGTGTCTAGCCTGTGTCTAGCCTGTGTCTAGCCGGTGTCTAGCCGGTGTCTAGCCGGTGTCTAGCCTGTGTCTAGCCTGTGTCTAGCCTGTGTCTAGCCGGTGTCTAGCCGGTGTCTAGCCTGTGTCTAGCCTGTGTCTAGCCGGTGTCTAGCCTGTGTCTAGCCTGTGTCTAGCCTGTGTCTAGCCTGTGCCTAGCCTGTGTCTAGCCTGTGTCTAGCCTGTGTCTAGCCTGTGTCTAGCCTGTGTCTGGCATGTGCATAGCGTGTGCCTAGCCAGTGTCTAGCCTGTGTCTAGCCTGTGTCTAGCCTGTGCCT